>VWYK01000269.1:0-17136 GCA_013399775.1 Semnornis frantzii | reverse complement strand
TCCACCCTAACCTGGTACAACCCAGATTGCGAAGTGCTTTCCTGCGATAACAGTGTCAGAGTGTGGTTTGTTTTCAATGCCTGTCAAGATCTTTCCAGGGACAGAATATAAAACTGCTACTTGATGACTTTGTCCTTTCTGTTTTGATCTTCATTGTGACACGTTTGATCGCTCTTTTCATTCACTCTGGAGGCGGAGCAGATCCGTGTTTCCCCCCTTCCCTACTTGTCTTCAGTGGGCACACAACTTGGTGGGATGATTGTAGTCATCAAGTGACTCAGAAAATAAGGTTAGATTGTCCTTTGGAGCAGGAACTGTTGTGTTTTGGGTTTGTGTGTGGGTTTTTTCTCATTTGTTTGTTTTTTAGGAAAACAATATAGAGGCAAAATGCTTAAATTTAGGTTTTAGTTCTGGTTTTTTTTGTCAAACTTGCTACATGGATTTAGGCCTTCATTTTATGATTGCTTCTTGTTAGAGGTTCACTGTCACTTCTTGTCTGGTTCCTACTAAAGTTTTGTCCTTAGAACCATAGGCTCATAGAATGGTTTGGGTTGAAAGGGATCTCCAAAGGTCATCTAGTCCAACCCCCTCTGCAGTCAGCAGGGACATCCTCAACTAGATCAGGGTTCCCAAAGCCCTGAATATGTCTAGAGATGGGGCCTCAACCATCTCTCTGGGTAACTGTTCCANTCACTTCTTGTCTGGTTCCTACTAAAGTTTTGTCCTTAGAACCATAGGCTCATAGAATGGTTTGGGTTGAAAGGGATCTCCAAAGGTCATCTAGTCCAACCCCCTCTGCAGTCAGCAGGGACATCCTCAACTAGATCAGGGTTCCCAAAGCCCTGAATATGTCTAGAGATGGGGCCTCAACCATCTCTCTGGGTAACTGTTCCACTGCCCTCATGGTACAGAACTTGTTCCTAACATCCAATTTAAATCTGTTCTTTAGTTTGAAGCCATTGGCCCTCACCCTGTCACTGCTTGCCTTTGTAAAGTCTCCATACTTCTTGTAGGCTCCCTTCAGGTACTGGAAGGTCTGGAAGGTACTGGAGACTATTAGGTGTCCCCAGAGCCTTCTCTTCTCCAGACTATACAACCCCAACTCCCTCAGCCTGTCCTCATAGCTGAGGTGCTCCAGCCCCCTAATCATTTTCTTGGACCTTCTCTGGACCTGCTCCATCAGGTCCACGTCCTTCATGTATTGTGGGCTCCAGAGCCAAGTTCACACCAAGTCCATAATTTATTTTTGTAATTATCTGTAAACTTCATAATAACACATCCCAGCTATAGGCATCTCCATTTTACTGGGAGTTCAGAAAAGAAACAAATTAGAGAGTTCTTAAAGAAGAATGTTTATGGTGGGATAAACCAGGGCTGTTGCTGTGGGATATTCTCTCTCTTTTCCCAAGTGCTTTGCTTTAGCTATTTAACAAACTAGATGAGGAACTTACTTTTAGTTGAAGCTAATCTAGAAGACAAAGTGTTTGCTGCCTCAGAGGGCTCATGGGACCTCACACATGAAAGTGGAAGAGAATATTAAAGATGTTAGAAATGTGGTCACTTGTCTGTTGGGTACTTTTGTGCATTTCATAAGGGATGCAGCTGGCTAGTTTTAAGCAAATTTATGCATAAGGGCTTGTCTGTGATGAGAGTTAACTGCATGGTTAGTGTGTGGTGGGCTGAGGTAGATTTGGTGTGTGGTTCACAGCTCTTCATCATCGAATGCCTGAGTGGATGCTCTTGTCTTGCATGTGCTTCCAGTTCAGCTCCCTCCAGCACTGGCAGCAGAGACAGCTGAACATGGTGGAACCTGTCTTGTGTTTGCTTATTGTTGAATTCTTTGTGCAGGATGCTAGCAGCTAATACATGTCAGTTTTGTACAGGTTACTGTGAGCTTGCCTCTCTTAATAGAGAAGAAGGGAAGGTGGGAGATGATGAATCATATAATTACAGAATCATTTAAGTTGGAGAAGACCTTTAGGATCATAGAGTCCAATCATTAGCGTGGCACAGCCAAGTCTACCACTAAACCATGTCCCTCAGCACCACATCTACATGTCTTTTATAGATCTCTAGGGATGGTGACTCCACCACTTCCCTGGGCAACCTGTTTCCAGCTTCATTTCTCATCTTTGGACATGCTCCAGCACTTCAGTGTTCTTGTAGCAAGGGACCCAAAACTGAACACAGCATGTGAAGTGTGGCCTCGCCAGTGCTGAGTACAGAGAGACAATGGCTGTGCTAGTCCTGCTGTAATGATCCTGTTGGTCTCAACTGTCTATGTGCTTAGCATGACTTTATTTGACAGTGAAGCCATAGCATGCAGAGGTGATTATGGTCAAGGGACAAAGATGCAACAGAGCAAACTGTTAATGGAAATGTTTGCCCTTTATGAGTCACTTTATTTTTTTTTTCCCTCCTCTTGCCAAAACAGGTTATCATGGGAAAAGGCTTTACTAGTGTAACTGGGAAGACCTGTTTGTGTTTGTGAAGCATGAAAAATGCCGGCAGCCTTTGCATCCCAAAACATGACTTCTTCTTCCTTCCCCTGAAGTCCCCAAGCACAAGGGCTGCGCTGTTCCCTTACCTCTGAAGGAGTCATAGGCAATGCAAACCACACCAGTATCAGGGGACTCTCTGTACACCATCACTCTGATCATCCTCCCTTTGTGTCCAGCCACTCCAGATCTGATAGGAACATTTTTTACTTGTAATCACTTACTGAGAGACAAGTTCTCCTTATTCTCCTTCCAGTCCCAGGGCTTTGTCTGTCACCTGCAGTTTTTGTTTTCTTCCTCCACTTCAGTCTTGTTTAGATGAGTGTAAGCACATTCATTCTGGCAGAGAAAAAAAGCAGAAGTGAAATGGGGTAATGGTTGTATGGGAAGAGTACCCACAACCAGGTCTTTAATCTGCTGTTGTGTTGGTGTTCGAAAGTTACAGCTTTTATAAATGGATGATGTGGTTTCCACTTGTTCATAATTTCTCTCTTTCAGTTTTCTGTCTTTCCCAAATTATTAGAAATTTGTGACTGATGCATTGGACGTTTCCTCAAATGGAGTAGATTAAATAGAGCTCAGAAGAGCCTTTGAACACATTGATCAATACATGAGACTGTTTAGCCTGGAGAAGAGCAGACTGAGAGGGGATATTTGCTTATCAGTAGCTAAAGGGTGGGAGTCAAGAGCATGGAGCCAATCATTTTCAGTGGTGTTCAGTTATAGGGCAACAGGCAGTGGGCTCAAACTGGAATGTAGGAGGTTCCACCTGAACATGCAGAAAAACTTCTTTCCTTTGAGTGGTGGAGCACTGGACCAGGCTACCCAGAGAAACTGTGGAGTCTCATTTTTTGGAGACATTGAGAATCTACCTGGATGTGATTTTGTGCAACCTGCTCTGGGTGACTCTGCTTAGCGAGGGAATTGGGACTAGATGATCACCATTCCAACCCCCACCATTCTGTGATTCTGTGTAAGACTCAGGCAAGAGCCTGCTCTCCAGGAAAGGGCAGGTCAAACACCACCAGAAGCCCATTCTATGGTGACTCACACTTTTTGACTCAGGTTTTTTCCTATGATTTTTTGAGTATCTAGCAGATGGCACCATGGCTTAATTACACTTGATTTTTTTTTTAAATAGCTTTGCTTTGAAAATAGCACTGTTGTGATTTTCATTAGCCCTTTGCACAAAGTCCTGGCTTATTCTCCATCACTTGTGTGAAGGTGTTGGAGAGCTAGTTACTTTTCAGAGAGATCAACATTTCAGAAGAATTTGAGAGTATGATTCACTTCTAGGTTCTTGATTCTGCCACTTACTCTGCTCTTGGGAGACCTCATCTGGAGTACTGTGTCCAGGTCTGGAGCCCTCAACACAGGAAGGACATGGACCTGGTGGAACAGGTCCAGAGAAGGGCCACGAAAATGATCAGGGGCTTGGACCATCTGTGCTATGAGACAGGCTGAGGGATATGGGTGTGTCCAACCTGGAGAAGAGAAGGCTTTGGGAAGACCTAATAGCAACCTTTCAGTACCCGAAGGAGGCCTACAAGAAGGGTGGAGAGAAACTGTTTTCAAAGGCCTGTGGTGATAGGATGAGGGGCAGTGGCTTCAAACTGGAGAAGAGCAGATTGAGATTGGATATTAGGAACAAATTCTTTACCATGAGGGTAGTGGAACACTGGAACACGTTGACCTGGGAGGTGATTGAGGCCCCATCCCTGGAGATATTCAAGGTGAAGCTCAACAGGGCTCTGGATAGCCTGGTCTAGTTGAGTATTCCCCTGCTGACTGCAGTGGGTGTTGAACTAGATGACCTTCAGAGGTCCCTTCCAACCTGGACTATTTTGTGATTCCATGATTACAAAAGTTCCTGAAATGCATGATACAGATCCCACTTAAGTAGTGGGACATGATGGTTTACTGTTGTAGACCAAACAACACCACAACCCAAAGGTAACTGCAGAATCGTGAGAGTTGGAAAAAACCTCCAAGATCAAGTCCACTCATCAAGTCCAGACACTGCCAAATCCACCACTCTACATTTTTTTTTTTTAACACTTCCAGGGACAGCAATTCCACCACTTCCCTAGGCAGCCTGTTCCAGTGCTTAACCACTCTATCAGTGAAGAAGTTGATTGCTGTTGTCTGGATACACTCCAGTAACCTCATGTCTTCCTTGTAGTGAGTGGCCCAAAAGTGAACCCAGGATCTGAGGTGTGGTGCTGGGGCAATCACTGCCCTAGTCCTGCTGGCCACGCTGTTTCTGTTGCAAGCCAGGATAAAATGTTTATTATCTTTTGGTATGTTACAAGTAGGATTAGATGTGTTGCAAATAAAATTCTTACTGATGTCTCACTCCATGTCAAAAATTCTCTCTACATTCTGAAGAAGTCAGTTAATTATGCAGGTTCAGTTCTGAGACAACTGAAAGGTTAGTTGCATTTACCTAGTGTGCTTATGCTCCTTGCCAGAAAGGTATTCTAGGAAAGAAGAAATATTCCACCACTCTTTATCATACTTAGTATCCCTTCCTGAGCTGGTATTTCTGGCCAAGTCAGGTGTACACTGCTGGTGTATACTGCTGCATGTGATCCATAGATTATTTACAGTTCCTTAGGTTTCAATAGAGTTTGTTTCTCGGTCCTACAGGCTTCTGTTCCTGCTGTAGAGAATCATAGAATAGTGGGGGTTGGAAGGGACCTCTGGAGATCATCTAGCACCTGCTAACACAGGTACACCTAGCTCAGGTTGCAGAGGGTCACATCTGGGTGGATTTTGGAAGTCTCTGGAGAAGGAGACTGATCACTCCATATATTCAGCTTCATAGACTTATATGAGACAAGAGTCTATGAAGCTGAATATATGGAGTGATCAGGCTGCTGTAGTTCAGAAGCTCTGGCTGGTTGGGCTGCCCTTCACACACTTCTTAGTCTCTGCCTGCCAACTGGATATCCATTTTCTTCTGAAAATCTCACCACATTCCTTAGAACAAGAGAGGACTGTGTGATTCTTTGAAGTGCTTAGTAGGGAACTGGCAACAAATCAGCCCAGAGATCTGGTCATTAATATTGTTATGATACATGAAAAACATCTTGAACGGGTAATAAATAAACAGAGACTGGATTTGAAATGTTTTGTTACGTACCTGAAAAGAACTACAGGGATACTTCATTCTGGAAATGCAAGAGCTGAAATGCTGGAATCAAGGAAAGAAATGAAGTTTGTGTAGGTGCTGACCAAGAGTGTATGAAATTCCTTTCCAGTTTTGAACATTCTCCATTTCTTCTAAGGTTAACACTTAAGCAAAGATTTTTGTGGTGATTGGGAATTGAATTATTCAAAACAAATCATCTGTGCATCTTTAAATGAGGATTCCAAGCAATGTGTAACCCTTAGAAGGAGATCTGATTAAAGAGTCATAGAATCATGGTTGGAAGGGACCTCCAAAGGTCATCTGGTCCAGCTGCCCTGCACTCATCAGGAACATCTTTCACTAGATCAGGCTGCTCAGAGCCCTCTCAAACACAAGCTTGAATATCCCCAGGGATGGGACCTCGACTACTTCCCCAGGCAACCTGTTTGAGTATTCCACCACCCTCATAGTAAAGAACTTGTTTGTAACATCCCATCTAAACCTGCTCTTCTGTATTTGAAACCATTGTCCCTCTTCCTATCGCTACAGGCTTTACAGTTCCTCTACAGCCACCTTCTAGCTCCATTCAGCTACTGGCAGGCTGCTATTAGGTCTCCCCAGAGCCTTCACTTCTCCAGGCTGAACACTCCCAGCTCCTTCAGTCTTCCTTGTAGCAGAGGTGCTCCAGCCCCCTGATCATTTTTGTGGCACTTGTCTGGACCCAGTCCATCAGGTCCGTGTCCTTCCTGTTGAGGGCTTCAGACGCCCTGATCATTTTTGTGGCACTTGTCTGGACCCAGTCCATCAGGTCCGTGTCCTTCCTGTTGAGGGCTTCAGACGTGGATGCAGTACTCCAGCTGAGGTCTTACCGGAGCAGAGTCAGGTTGGCAGAATCACCTCTCTCAATCTGCTGGTCATGCTTCTTTTGATGCAACCTACAATACAAACGAACAGTAGAAATATGCAGAGAATCAGCTTTGATCCAGCAAGATTTTGGATACCCTGTCTCACTTCCATGTCACACAAACACAAGCTGAGGTTTAATTTTCTGAGTCTACTTGGATAGAATTGCTCACATCTATAATGTGCTTTGTGCTTAATTTTGTTAGTCCCAAGTGCTCAACACATGCCAGGGTTAAGACATAATCACAGAATGCCAGGTTGGAAAGATCCAGTGTTTTGTAGAATTGAAATGAGATGGCCCGGCACCCTGTCAAACTGTCTTAAAACTGAGAGAATCCACTGCTTCCTTTGGGAGATGATTTCAGTGTCTAACTGTTCTTACAGCGACAAATTTTCTTCTGGAGTCCAGTCGGAAGACCTTCATTCTTATTCCTTTTAAAATATGTGGTGTTGAAAATGATGAAATGTATCCATTTTCAGGAAACCCAAGGAGCAGATGTGCTAGGGTTCTTCAGTGTGCGGTGGTAATGGGAATAATAGAACTGGAATAAAGGAGAAAGTCAGGACTATGAATTATACACATCGAAAGGAAGTGACTTTTGAGGTACCAGGCTGGTATTTTATATGTCTAATCAAAGGAGTTTGTGTATTAAAATTCTGGTTGCAAACCAGCAGCAGTGATTTACTTCATAAATGACACAGGCATGTTCATCAAACTGATGCTTTACCAATGCGATGTGTTCACCTGAAAACAGAGGCATTTACTTGAGTGCAAGACAAATGTCAGTTAGGTGGAAGCCCCATTCCTGGAAGTTTTTAAGGCCAGGCTGGGTAGGGCTCTGAGCAGCCTGGTCTGGTGTGAGGTGTCCCTGCCCTGCCATGACAGGGAGGTTGGAACTGGGTCTTTGAGGTCCCTTCCAACCCTGACAATTCTGTGGTTCTGTGAAGTACTTAAAAATTCAGAGTTACTCAAGTGTCGTGTAAAGAAATAGCATCTCAGTAACATCTGCTTTAGCACAAATACATTCGATGTCCCAACTGTTTATCCTGTGCCAAGGAATGCTGCTGGACGTGCAGAAGCACCATAATCATGAATCAGTATCCTAAAAGTTCTGGGGATTTAAACTTTTGAAGTGTGTGTGTGTGTCTTGAACAATGAGAATGCTTGCAGAAAATAAAACGGTGCACAGAGTAGAGAAACAGAAATACTTAAAGAATTCGTTGCTTTATGTTTTTCTTAACAAAGTACAAATGAGAAGGTTCACATCACTGGGCCTGTAGCCTTGGGTTGTGTGTTTTTAAAACCTTACACTTACAAAATGGATGTTCTGCAAATTTGCCACTTGGTGGTGCCAGACTGATTTACAAATTACAGACAGCTAAAATGAGATGTTGAAGTTGTGTCCGAGGAGTGTATACCAAGAGAGAAGTAAAACTTGGTTGGAAAACTTGGATTCTGTAGTAGCACTGGAGCAGCTGTGCTCGGCAGCAGTTCTGGCCTCCTTTCCTCAATCACTAGCTCTTTCTGTCCTTCCAGTACAAAATACAGTAAGTACACAGTAGAACTGCATCTGTGAGGACAAAGTTTCTGGAACATTTCTTCCATACCACACACCCAGCCAAAAATAGTTTGGATTCAGTAATATTCTGGGATGACTTTGGAGGTTCTGAAGGCAGCTGCAGGTGTGCTGCTTGTGATGGTGTTTTTGTAGGTGTTTGACTGGCATAATTCCTGTCCAGTTGTTCTTTTAATACTGCCAAAATATGTATGTATTTATCACTGAGATCTCTTTTTCTTGAGCTTAAGGAAGGGTACCAGAAGGGCAATGATTATTGTAAAGATAAACGCAAGCAACAAGACCCATGTGATTAAAATTAAGCTTCCTTTGTCTCCCAGTTGTGGGACTGTTCCTCAGCAGACTTTGTTACTTGGTTTTATTGAAGTGTCTCTATCTGTCACAGCGTTATCATTGTTTAGCATTGGAGTATATTTGCACCAATCTTCATAACATCTCTTTCTTTTGTTGTTTTTTTTTTCCTCTCTCAATACTGCAGTTCCAAAAGAATTGGTGGAGCTTCACTTGAAACTGATGAGAAAGATTGGGAAGTCTGTCACAGCAGACAGATGGGAAAAATATTTGATCAAGGTACAATATGCACGTTGTGTTACCCTGCAGCACTGGAATATGTGTATGATGAGCTGTTGTGTCAGCAATCCCTGCTATGCATTACCCTGAGCCTTGGGCTCTGTTGTGGCCAACATCAATCTGTGTGCCCAGACTTCAGTTGCGTAAGATCCTATCTTAAATTTGTCTGCTGAAGCTTAAATCAAAAGAACCTCTGAACACAGACAGTATCTTCTGTGTAAAAGTGTCCACCTTCACACGTGGCAGTAAAATTCCTCTTCCAGCATTAGACCCTAAATAAAGGAGAATTAGTAGCCTGCAAACAGGCAGCACTAAACAGAGGGATTTACACAGTAGATTCATTTGTCTTTCAGTTCATAGAGTTGTAGAATGGTTTGGGTTGGAAGAGGACCTTTAAAAATCATCTGGTCCAGCCCCCCTGCAATCAGCAGGGACATACTCAACTAGAGCAGGTTACTTTGAGCCCCATCCAAAGTGACCTGGAACGTTTCCAGGGATGGGGCATCTATCACTTCTCCAGGCAACCTGGGCCAGTGTTTCACCACCATCAAGGTAAAATTTTCTTTCTTCTGTGTAGTCTGACTCTTCCCTTTTCTTAGTTTAAAGCCACCACCCCTTGTCCTGCTAAAACGTCTGTCCCCACCTTTTTTTATAGGCCCCCTTTAAGTACCAAAAGGTTTTCCCAGAGCCTTCTCTTCTCCAAGCTCTCCCCCAACTCTCTCAGCCTGGCCTCACAACAGAGGGGTTCCAGCCTTCTGATATTTTTGTGTCGCAGTTACCTGAATGTGATTTAATTCTTGTGATTTGGTTGATATTCATACAGGGACTGACCATACAGATTCTTGTAGCTTGTGTTATTAATAACTGAAAGTATTGCAGTGATTTAATTCTACATGCTCAGAATGGCACAGCTGAGATGAAAATGTAATTCTGCATCAGTAAAAATACAGCATCTTGTTGCTATATATAGTTTTGTGTTGGTATTGTAATTGTGGCTGTGCCATTCCTCATACCTTACATGCAAATAGTTTGCAGCTTAAAGAACTTTCATTGCTTCTATACAGATAGTAAAAATTAATAAGTTAACATTCCCCTCTAGATGTGTTTAATGTCTTTTGAACCAGTGAAAGGTAGTCTTGGTATTGTCTGTACAGCCATGCTCAAGTCTTAGAAATAGAGCACTATGGGAGTAGCAGTGATGTGAATAATAACACTTTGCAAATTCAGTTGCATTTTGTTCCCTTAAATGGTGTCCTTAAGCTGTACAAAGACAGAGATTTGACTTGAGGCTTGCGTAGTTTTAAAATGATCTTTTTAGGACTGAAAATATGTCAGGAAATAACCTGCTGAAGGACCTTAAGTGAAATCTAACCTCTTAACCAGTTATAAAATATTTTTAATGTGTTTTCGAATAATAATGTACTGATTTATATAACTTTTTGTGTATTTCATATTTGCTTTTTATTTACTGAATTGTGTTAAAAAAAAAACATTGCAGTGAGCTGAGAAACTACCCCCCTCAAGCCTTTTACACTTGGGTGGTAAGCAGAAAGTACAGGGATAAAGTGAATTCATGAGAGAGTAGTTTGGAAAAATCCTCTTTCCGCAAGCATTGAAAGGATAGGAAAATGGGAAGGAAACTCCCATGTGCCTCACTTAGGACCAAGCAAGCAGTAATAAATTCTGCTTCCTTTAACAGCCTCCAGAGCTAACTTGAAGCTTATTTTAGCCAGTGGTTCAAAGGAACCTTGAAGAACAAAAGAATTTGAGTATAACTAATTAGAGGCATGTTAATATCATCCCAATTTCAAAGGAAAACGATGAAGAGTATTGGGAAATGCCACAAAAGCCAAGAAAAACTGAAAAGATGTGAAACCATGGAAGCACTTCTTCCTGGATGCCTGCAGTGTTACTCAACACGCTTTCAAGAGGCAAAGCTGACCTGGTTTTCCTTTGTTATAAACTACTTGTCTGTTGCTTTGATATAGCCTAGGTGTGACCATTTTCTTATTTCAGAGGAAACTGCAAGTGGAGGACATGGAAACTTAGTTTTGGCTAAAAATGTATCTCTAATTAACATGTTTGGTTCTAAGTCATCTATCAGACGTGCTTTAGCTGCCATGCTTATGAAGAACATCACAAGAAATGTCTCTAAACTGTGGCTGGTGTTTTGATCAGTATATTTTGAGATAGGAAGGTGGCAATTTGAGAACTCTTTCCCTTCCCTCTTCTGATAGTGAACCACCCTAGCTCACTAGCATGCACACCAGTCTGTTATGGGAACGAATGGCTCTAGGGCTCCAGGAATCTGACTTTTCCCCTCTGCACAAGGAATCTGTGTGGTTGTAGATGACTGAGGTAAAGTAGTGGCTTGTCCTAAGCATTTTAACAACTCCACTTTAGCTCTTATTTGAGAAATGTGTAGTTAATTTAGATTGCCTTACCTGAGTATTGTAAAACATATTTTGCGTTTTTCACACAGCAGATTTCTGTAGAATGGTCCATCTGAAACCTTCAACTCTGAAGTCATAAAATCATGAGTCATTCAGGTTGAAAAAGACCCCTGGGATTGTCATGTCCGACCACTGACCCTTCTCTACAAAATTCACACATAAATCACATCCCCAAGCACCATATCTAAACACAACCAGGGAATGGTGACTCCACCACCTCCCTGGGCAACCCACTCCAATGTCTGACCACTCTTTCTGTGAAACTTCTTTTCCCAATGTCCAGTCTAAACCTACCCTGTTGCAGTTTGAGGTCATTCTGTGTTGTTCTGTCACCAGTTGCCTGTGAAAGGAGACCAGCAGCACATCAACACATTTTGAACACAATGTCTTTTCACATTGTTAGCATTCAGGTGTCTGCAGTCCCACCCAGGCAGACTTCTCTGCTGTGTCTTTGCCTTCCAGTTTTCATTGTTTACAGTGAACATTTGGAGCATGGTGACAGTGAGAGTTGGATGCCATCGTAGCTGCTCTGGAAATACTTGAGTGAGAGGTGTTTGAGCATCTCTGTTGCAAGGTGGGAAGGTGCTGAGCACTCTTTAGCAGTCAGCTGCTCCTGCAAGCAGCAGGGTTTTGATCAGTGTGAAATGCCCCCTCTTGTGAAGGCAGAGACTGACATTTCAGCAAAGCCCAGATCAGCGAGCACTGTAGTTCAGGGATGTGACAGTTCTTGTTAAGAGAAAGCATGATCATCTGGTTTTTAATTGTCACAATGTTGTCATTTCAGCTTGAGCTGATGCTTCATCAGCTCTGATGTTGCTGAGTTTTGCTTTGACAGTCAAACGCTTCCACAGCACAGGAAAATCCTTATTGCTTTTATACTTAATGAGTAGCAATGAAGAGCAACTGGCACATGCCCTTAGCAAGGGTTTGATGTGCAGTTTCCCAGTGCTCTTGACACGACACCACTGAAAATGAGAGCGGAAGAAAAGTAATCTCCTTTTGTGACTCAGCAGCGCTTGTCACTCTCTGTGAGCTTTGGCTTTGTGTCAGAGAAGTACCCCTGTCATGTTCCTTAACCTTGGATGGAGCAGAGGAACTGCTCTCCAGCAGGATTCATTGTGACCAGAGAGTTCTTTTCACTGTTCTGTCAATCATGTAAAGTTAAGAGTGCAATTTATGGTGTGGCTGAGCCAATCTAATTACAGCCTTACCTGTGGGTCACTGAAGGTCCCGTGTCAATACTAGGGGTAGTAGAGGGTAGACAGCATGGCTGTGGGGACAGAGTGGGACAAGCAGGCCCTATGTTGATTCTTGCCCCCCACATGGAGTTTTCCAACCTGAATCAGCTGATCTGTACTTCTGGTGGGTGAAACTAAGGGTTATTTTTGCTGCTGTTTCCATAGAAAACTGCTTTCAGGTGTGATTCATGGGTTTCAAAGAGGCTTAGTATCTTGTGTTTAATAATAATTTGGTGATTGGGAGATGACAGTGTTGTAATTGAGTCTATTCAGCAGGATTTTGCTTCCATACAGATTGGAGGTTAGCAGTACCTCATGTGCTAATTTGGACAGTTATGGTTCAAGGGTGACCCTTCAAAACAATCCTGACAGGAGATGTGGCTGTGATTAGATTTTTTTTTTTTTTTTTTTTAAATCTCCTCCTAATGGATATTTCCACTAGAATAGCCTCACTGCTTGGAGATCCCACCATGTGTCCTAAATTGATGAGCAGCTTCTCTCTTCCTGAGAGCTGTTTTAACCACTTCTGAGTTGTTTAGGAAGTGAGGGAATTCCTTCTCCACCATCATTATAACAACTCCTGCTGACTCTATTTATCCTCTACTGCCACCTTCTTTTTAATGGTTAGGTTTTGGGGTTTTTTTAATATCCCTGTATTGATGTAATTGAATTCATTTCCTTTAAGTAAATTGAAATCGACTATACTTATGTTATCATAAAATATTTATCAAGCAGCTTGAAATCTAAACTACTTTCTAAAGAATAATAATACCACAATGTGGAGTTAAGTATCAGGAGCATTTGTTGTCTGCACTATAGCTGTAGGACTTAGGGGCCCCAGGAGAGCTTGGCAAATGCCCCGCCAAGTACTTTAAGGAAATCACCTCTAATCAAGAGAGTTTATATTCTGAATAGGCAGAAAAATGGGAGATTTTGCACAGCAGAGACAGAAATAGTTGCCCAGTTCAGAGTTGTGTCTAACTGAAGAGGTTTAGAGAAGTTGGTGGTCTTGATGACTCTTACATGGAGATTTGTCAGTACTTACCAACCTACCCAAGTTCTGTTGTTCATTTTTTGTGTGAGGCTTTCTGACCCGCAATCCTGAAGAGCTCATGTACCATAGTTATTGCAGTAAAGTACTGTTAATCTAAAAGTGTGAAGTTGCTTTCATCCACTAACTTGAGCAATCTTACTGTTTTCTCACAGATATGCCAAGAATTCAACAGCACTTGGGCTTGGGAGATGGAAAAAAAAGGATACCTAGAAATGAGCGTTGAATGCAAACTGGGGATTCTGAAGGTACAAATTTATCAGCTAAGTTTCTAAATGATGTTTTCCTCACTCAAATATAAAATATGGGATCTTAAAGGTCGTATAATCATAGAATTGTTTTGTTTGGAAAAGACCTTTAAGATCATCCATCAACCATTCTCTAACTCTGCAGTGCCTGCTACCAAACCACNCAAGAAGGTCTCCCCTGAACCACCGTTCTCTGGGTTAACAACCCCAGTTCCCTCACCCACTCCTCAAAAGACCCTTCACCAGTTTCATCGCTGTTCTTTCTTGTAGTGAGAACCTCAAAACTGAGCACAGTACTCGAGGCACAGCCTCACCAGTGCTGAGTACAGGGGGACAATCACTTTCCTACTCCTGCTGGTCACACTATTCATGATACAGGCCAGGATGCTGCTGGCTTTCTTGGCCACCTAGGTATATACTGGCTTGTCTTCAGCTGGGTTTCTACTGACACCCCCAGGTCCTTTTCTGCTGGACAGCTTTCCAGACACTCTTCCTCAAGCCTGTATTGTTGCATGGCATTGTTGTGACCCAAGTGTAGTACCTGGCACCTGGACTTGTTGAATCTCATACCGTTGGCCTTGGTCCATCAATCCAGGCTGACCAGATCCCCTTGCAGAGCCTTCTTACCCTCAACCAGATCAGTGCTCCCTCACAACTTAGTGTCATCTGCAGACTTAATGAGGGTCCACTCAATTCCTTCATCAGGATCATTGGTAAAGAGAACTGGCCCAAATACTGCACCCTGAGGAACACCACTTGTGACTGGCCACTAACTGGATTTGGCTCTATTCACTCTTTGGGCATGGCCTTCCAGCCAGTTTATAACCCAGTGTAGCATCCAACCATCCAAGCTGTGAGCAGCCAGTTCCAGACTCCTAGCAATATACTTCTAACAGCCTGCCATGGGCAGGGGCATCTTGGAGATTTATCTTGTTGAGTCCTTTAAACATCTTCCAAATTTAGTTTGACTGAACTGTAGGAAGATGTATTCAGTGTGGAGTTGATCGCTTAACAGGAATGATCCTCACTGGGGTGGGATGAACCTGAACCGAATGAAACATTTGATTTAGTTTCCCCACTTTATATGACTTTGTCAGTAGCTATTACCTTGTGCAGTGCACTTCCTAAAGTGTTTGTTGCCTTGGTGACTTCCAAAGGCAAAGATGGGACTTGATCTTTTCAAGTCTTGAGAAACCTATCAGGGTTGATTCCAAGTTCATAAATTCATAGAGTGGTTCAAGTTGGAAGGGTCTTTGAAGATCACCTGGTTCCAAGCCCCTGCGGTGGGCAGGGACACCTGCCACTAGCCCAGGCTGCTCAAGGCCTCAGCCAACCTGGCCTTGAACACCTCCAGCGAGGGCACATCCATGACCTCCCTGATCAGCCTGTTCCAGTGTCTAACTGTAAACAATTTCTTTCTAATCTCCAGTTTAAATCTCCCCTCCTCCAACTTCAGTCCATTCCCTCTCATCCTATCACTACAAGTCCTTTTAAAAGTCCTCCCCAGCTTTCTTGTAGGGATGTTTTATTGTAAAATGAGATATTGTACTGTGAAATGATTTTGTACTGTGTTAAAAAAATTAAATCATTAAAAATAAACTTTCTAAACTGTCCAGAAAAAAAAGGCAAAAAAGTCTCTCCTTTACAGACATCAGTATAGAAAAAACCTACTGGCTGTAACTAACTCACAGATACCAACAGAGGGAGGCTTAGGAAGTTCCAAGTTACACCGAAATGAAATGAGCTGATTTTGTTATCTGCGTTTATATTTTAGTATTTTACAATCTTTCTGCTTTCTCATTTTTTTCAGTATCTCTGTGAATGTCAGTTTGATGACAATCTGAAGTTCAAGAATATAATTAACGAGGAGGATGCTGATGCCATGCGTCTGCAGCCCATTGGTCGAGACAAGGATGGGCTGATGTATTGGTACCAGCTGGACCAAGAGCATAATGTCAGGATGTACATAGAAGAACAGGATGACCAGGATGGATCCACCTGGAAGTGCATTGTTAGGTATTCCCTTTCTCTTTACTTTTTTTCCCCTCATTTTGTAGGGATTTTCAGCTGTTTCTGACTGAGGCTTAGAAATTTGTTTTAATAAATCTTTGTTTCTCCTAGACGGGTGTCAAGGTTAGGGCTGGACTGGCCACTAAACAAGTGATAGACATTTGTTATGAACCCCTCTGCCCTCCCAGAGGGACTAAGGAAGAGAGGCTGATGGGTAGGGAAATAAAACTAAATCAGCTTTGATAAATAGAATAACAATATAAAGAAGTGGATACAAATAGATACAAACTAATATCAAGCCCAACCCTCTGGTGGCAATTATATCGCTATCACCACTGATGGACAGGCTCTGGGGAAGTCTCAGGCTGAACTCAGCAACAGATAGGAGCTACATTCAGGAGTTTGATTCAGGAACACGTTGTTTGGGGTGGAAGGCAGAAGAACGGACAGTCTGAAAGCACCAGCCACTGAAGATGAGAGCATGGCCCTTGTGATTCCTGTGGTTCAAATTGGAAGGAACCTTAAAGATCAACTAGTTCCAACTCCCTTGCTGTAGCCAGGGACACCTTCCACTAGACCAGATCACTCAAGGCCTCATCCAGCATGGCCTTGAATACCTTCAGGGAGAGGGCATCCACAGCCTCCCTGGACAACTTGTTTCAGTGTCTCACCACCCTGGAATTCAACTTGGAATCACCAATTTTGACTTCAAAAGTACACACAAATGTAAAAATGGATTAAAAAAATGTCAAATGATGGTTTGAGGTTTCTCTCGTTTCTAAATCTTTTTTCTATGTGCAGCTTTATTTACAATCTTCATAACATTAGTAACCAAAGGAGTCATACAGAACTGTTTATAGCTTACTGACGGTGGTTTAAAATGATAAGCACTGCTAGCAGTGACATTTGGACAGCTGTTATAAGCGAATAAAGTAAATGTATGTAAGGAAACTGATCAAGAGCTGAGCAGAGTTTCATTCATTGTGTCCTACAAGAAGCACATGGAGTTGCCGAATCGTATCCAGAGAAGGGCAACAAAGGTATCAAAGGATCTAGAGAACAGGTCTTATGAGGAACAGCTGAGGGAACTGGGGTTGTTTAGTCTGGAGAAGAGGAGGCTGTAGGAAGGCCTCATTACTTTCTGCAACTCCATGAAAGGAGGTTGGAGTGAGATGGGGGTTGGTCTCCATAGTATCAGGCGATAGAATTAGAGGAAATGGCCTCAGGTTGTGCCAGGGAGGTTTAGGTTGGAGACCAGGGACAATTCCNGGTTGGATGTTGGGAAATTTTTCTTTACTTAGAGTGGTCAGGTATTAAAACAGGCTGCCCAGGGAGGTGGTGGTGGACTTACCGTCCCTGGATGTGTTCAAGAAATGTGTGGACATGGCATGTTTTAACGGCCACGGCACTATTAAGTGGAAGTTTGGACTTAATGAGCTTTGAGGTCTTTTCCAA
>VWYK01000267.1:0-10435 GCA_013399775.1 Semnornis frantzii | reverse complement strand
AGATGGTCTCTCACTGATGTCGGTCATAAAACCGTTTTGTGTTTTATCCCTCCCCAAACAGATTCATCTCACATTGCTCACTTTCACAGACCTGCAAGTACACAGCAAAGCCCTCTCTTGTTTGCAAACGTAAACTTGAGTTGTAGACTTCTAACAGAGAAACTTCCAAACACAAATCCATCAAGCTTCCTCTGCAGAGAACGCAACCAAGGGTAAAATGGTATCTGTATTAATAACTACTACAGTTTGGGCAATAGCTCAGAAACTATTTATTATGTTGAGATCAAACATTTATTCAAATAAAAATGGACAAACAATTAATTTGGGCCAGCACCTAATTAGATTTGACCACAGAGCCATGACACTGCAGTAGCCTATCAGTTTCATCATCTGTGGGCCTTTTGGTTGCATTATTTCAGCTCCTTTCCATCTTCCTTCCCAAACTGAGCTGCGAAATGAGCTAGTTGTGCTCTTGCCACCATTGAAAATGTGGTCACTATGTGGTACTTCATTCCAGAACTGAAAGTTGTTTGTTTTTTTTAATTACTAGAGACGGCAGTATCTTGCTTTTACGGAAATTTGATGACAATCTGCCTTTTCTCCAAATCCATCACTCCAACATGTTATGAAAGAGTATCAATATTTATGTAGTTGATCGCTTTTTCTTTTGACATCCACACTCCTGAAGTTAGTAGATATTTTGTGGCTATGTCAAGCTTCATCAGACACATTGCTGCCAAAGGCATATCTGCGCCTTGGCTTTATCCACTATAACTGCACCTCAGTCCATGAAGTAATTCTTAGAGTTCTTCAAGCTGTTTTAATCCTCTGTTATTTTAGAATGGTTGAGAATGTCACACATTAAATTCTGACACTTCTCTTTTTTTCTGGGTTTCTTCTCTTCCAGACTGGATGGTTACAACTCACAGGCAACTGTAGGATTCTACCAGAGAACTTCTTAAGGACTGAGGTTTTCTACCCACCTATTAGCTCTCTGCAAAGGAGTCTGATTAGAACTCCACAAGAAGCAAAAACTTGAGCATTCAGACTACAGTCCTACTTGTTCAAGCGAGCTTGAGTAGCAAGTAGAAAACTGTCAGTGGAAAGAGATCTTACCTAATAACCAGAGAAGTACTTGAGATAAAGGAAAATAAAGAGGTGGAACACCTCCAGTACTGATATAAATTGAGAAAGTAATACATAAGAAGTGGTATCACTAAGCAAGAAAAACTCCACTTTTCTGTATTAAAAGAACAAACTGAAATTCCAGATTTTAATAGCTGTCTGCAAAAACTGAGCATGGGAATTCCACAGACCTCCTTTTGACTAACTTTTAAGGATTCACTCATCAATGTAAAAGATGCTATTGCTTCATGGAACTTGAAAGAAAACCATAAACACTTCAGAGAAAACTGGTAACAGAGTGGATGAGCAAAGCAGACATCTCAGAGGAAGTAGAGCAAACTCCTCCAGGATGAAAATACTTTGAAAGCTCAAAGTATTATGTAAAAAGAGTTAATACTGTCTGACTTGATCTCTAGTCATTAACTTATTGCCAGGATGAAGAGGCCACACTGGACGGAAGCCTGCTCTGAAGTAGCAGCAGTTGGTCCTTACATCCTCAAAGCTAGGAAATGGAAAAACACAATTTCATGATAATGCAAACATCACCTCAGTTCTGCTACCATCAATGTTTTCTGCTTTCACTCGATCAGCTCTATTTGGTATACAGGTTCCTAAAGGAGGTCACCAGAATCTGGGGAGCTATCACATCCCCATACACATATTTTAAACAAGATATAAATGAGGGAAACTGCAAACAATTTACCACAGTGAAGAGTATAGCATGTTATGTCTAATGATACTTCAATACGTGACAAAGAAGCTTTAGTTAAGGTATACTCAAGTTCGGTGAGGAAAGTAATTTGTTCTGCTGCTCTTCCTGCACTGTGCTGGCAGGAATATAATAATTGCATATCAAACTAGATTTTGGTTATTCAAATCCATACCCAGCATCCCACAATGAAATAATATTTCCATAAACGGAAGATGNTCCCACAATGAAATAATATTTCCATAAACGGAAGATGAAAAACAAGGCTGTGCAAGGGCTACTTTAAACCTTCCTGCAATTAACTGACAGCTCCGTATGTTTATGAAAGTGTTCCTCTGCTAACTGGGGAGTAGATTCAATGACATGCGAAGCATCTCCCTGTCCTAGAATTCCTAGTCATCTGATTTAATTACTTTGACATTAATATTCATGACTAAAACACGTTATTACTGCAATCCATCCCCTTCCAGTCACCTTTTTTTTTAATATATAAAAAAATAAAAAAAAAAACCAAAACCCACACTGTTGGATTTACACTAATAAAAATTTACAACGCCTGCATCTCCAAACTGGTGAAGCTGTTTAGTGTTTACACTGGCAGTGTCCAGACTCCCAGCAGTAGTACAGGATGACCTCCAAAAGCCATTTTTAGCCTTGTCTTCTACATTTTTCTATTATGGTTGCACGTTACATAACATTCCTATTGAGGAAGTGCTGGAGAACTTATTAGAGTGCAGCTGAATTCCCCTGTAACACAGCGACTTTAAGATGACTGCTATTATGTAGTCAGAAAGACATCCACCTAAGGCAAAATTTCATTAATGTCTCAAGAATGTTTAGGAGCTATTTAGCACTGGTATCTATTCTCTGCAAGTTTGGGGAGAGCAAACACCATGGCATTAGCATTAAGAGAGAGTTTGCATTTCTTGTCTGGAATTCTCCCACCTTGTGATTACAGATCCAGCACTTCATAACTTTTCCATGTAGGGTTTGACTCAATGATCTCCAGAGGTCCCTTCCAACCCCCACCATTTTATGATTCAGTCAGCTTAGCGTCCAGAGGTCCCTTCCAACCCCTACCATTCTATGATTCTGTCAGCTTAGCTAGTTCACTGAATATTTCAAAGCTCAGTCGCAGCAAAGGGAAAAACTCGCATATGCTAACTCAAACATCCCCTGCCACTTCATTTTCTTTCCCAGGCGACATATGCCATGCTTCCCCTTTTCACCACACATTACACACAGACGTGCTAATTACCTTATCTCTGTAATCAGTCACTTTTACACAGAAATAGTGGTTTCTCAGTTGCAGTAGCTTTAATCATGAATTGTCTGTTTATCATAAGAAAAAATACCTCTCATTTTCTTGAGGTAGCCATAGCCCTGCCTTTAATGATTTATTGATGCTATCTGACTCAGACTGCCTGTGTTTGCTTTTGTCTGGATATAAGGGCCACTTTGACACTGTGGATTTCGTAGGGGTAGTCAGGCCCAGGCTGACCAGGCTGCCATGCACATGCTTCCCCATAGTGAGGTGCAGACATCACTCTAAGGCAGCATTCAGAGCTTTCACCCTTGCAGAGGTCACTCAAGGAATACCTGCAGTTATCTAAATGCTGCTTGTACACGACCTACTAAGAATGTAGGGTTCACTTCCACATAAGAGCTTCAACAATTTAAGTTGGCATTTCTGGGGCTTCTGTTGTAAGTTTAGCTTCAGGGTGCAACAAAATTTCCGGCTGAATTCAATGAAATGGATTCAATTACAAGAGTACCTAACAACACTATCAGATGTCAGATGAAGTAAGCTTTTGTTTCCTATTTCTCTGAAGTTGTTCTTAAGCCTCTTGCTAACAACTGGATAATGCTGTCATGCTAATGGTCTGCTGTAACACTAAGGTTGGTTTGTTTGGTGTTTTTTGATGCTGGAGGTGACAACAGCAAAGCTTTTCTCCCTGGCCTGTTTGACACCCTGTTAGCTCCACTTCAACCTGTGCTAAATGCATTAGCCGTGTTATCGATGAAAACTGAGAAAATCAAACCCATTACACTACTGCTAAAACCTTTTCCACTGGCTGCTAGCTTGTTCTGGTATTGATTCTGTGTGGTTTATGATTGGCAAAATCTTTATTTGTTCCAGTTATTTAACTGCTTGGGTTTTCCCTATGCCAGCACACTCTCATTTGCTCATTGGGAGTGTCTCCTAATCCCAGACTGGAAGTGCAGCAGAAGGGGATGAAGGATGTTTAGTGGGCTCCTGTGTGTAAAAGACTGGAAAATACAATGTTGAGAATTGGATTAGAGCTAAAGTTTTGCTTAAGGAAGGAAAGTAGATGAGGGCACTGGCTCAGAGATAAATAAGGTGGGGTTTCACCACTGGTACAGAGAAAGAAATGCATGAAAACAAACATTTTGACCTTACACCAGTGCCTCCATGATGACTTGCATCTGCTAAATGGCCTCTTGACGGAAAGGCCCTGGGTCCCCTGCAAATGTACAGCTGGTGTGAAACCATGCACACCTATGTGGCCCCCACCTCCATCTTCTCTCAGTTTTGCTGTGAGCATAGTTATTGGCCATTTGCCATACAACAAAAAGGGGGGGGAGGGAAATTATATAAAGCTTCCCAGCAACACCAATATTGTTGCATAAAGCAGAGGACCCAAGTGAAAAACTGCCTAAGGAGCTGAATACATGCACTAAAAGTCATCCTAGCAACCTCCACAGAGTCCCACACCTTTTTTTATCATATAAAATTCTATTTCATACCCTTAAATCATCAGATGTTGTACGAACATAGTGTAGCAAAGTTACTTTGGTTGAAATTTTTAATAATTAACAACAGCTTGTTGTACAAAAATTGTATTGGCTTCTACTTGGAAGACTGCAATGTAGACCAAACCAGAAAACTATACATCTCCAGGAATTCTGAATCCGGTAAAACCTTTGAATCATTTTAATGCTCTTTTATTGCCTCATTAAGAGGCAATAACTCCTCCTGCAAACTCCTTTTTCATGAGTTACTATTTGTGTGATTCAAAACCAAATTCAAATAATGTGCCTGAGACAGCAGAAATAGAAGCCTTCATGTTACTGAAGCCACTGAACAATAGAACATACACTTTTCCTCCTAAGACTACAAAATACATAACAAAACTCACAACACAGATCAGCAGAAGCATGAGTATGTGGAGAAACAACCAGCCCACACTCTTCCTCCTTGGTAATGCATCTGTTTGTGCAAGTTCACATTCTGGTTTTATGTAGGACAAGTTTAGATGAAGAGGAGTAGGCTGGAAAATACCCTATAGTTGGGTACACTATGAAATAAATTGGACACCACAGACTGCAAGTGTATGGCAGCAGATTGCATCCAACTGTCTGCTGACTGCAGACCACAGAATTTGTGTCAGAGAGTCCTTTGGTGACCCTTATACCTCCCACTGTTCAGAGAGGCCTCCAGCAAGATTGTTTCACCTGGCAGAACCTGAACCATCTGATCACAGCTCCAAGAGATACTTGGGCAGCAGACAGTGCCCTGAAAGCAAGAAGGGCGCTAAGGCCACTCTCTCAGGCTCTGTTTCTAGCTTCTTTGCTCTCTTCTGATCCTGCCATCACTTTGTTTTTACAACAGAAGCATCCCAGAGTGAACTATAGTGTGCAGACAGCGGGGCAAAGCCTTGCGTAAGCCTTGCCAGAAAGCCAGCATGGTGACAGCATCTCCCATGTGCAGAACAATGCGGGCACACTCGGTCTCCAGCAGAAAGTATCACGTAATAGTAACCCAAGGACACAGTAGGATTTAGCTCAGCTCTTATCTATGAGACTGCTGTCTCAGGAATACAGGAAAAGCTGCTGAGAGGGTCAGGAGTCTTGCATTTGCTCTTAAACTCGTTGTCTTATTAGCTGTGGTAAAAGCTGCCAATATACATTTTCATAAAACACAGGCATAAAACATGGAAAACTATGTTTTGACAGGGCTTCAGAGGAAACCAAACCCACCATATCGACACAGTTCTCTAGTTTCTCAATCCTTTCCACAGTCATTTTGCCATAATCATAATATGCTGCTATTAGAATATGATGCTAATTAACAAGTTCACCATGAGCCAGTAATGGGCCCTTGTGGCCAAGAAGGCAAATGGTTTCCTTGGGTGCATGAATAGTGTGGCCAACAGCTCAAGGGAGGTTCTCCTCCGTCGCTGTTCTGCCCTGGTAAGGTCTCATTTAGAGTATTTGGTCCAGTTTTGAGCTTCCCAGTACAACAGGGACAGGGAACTACTGGAAAGCATCTAATAGAGGCCTATAAGAATGACTACGGGACTGGAGCATCTTGCTTAAGAGAAGAGATTGGGAGACCTGCGGCTCTTTAGTCTGGAAAAAAGAAGACCGAGAGGGGATCCCTTAGGATGCTACTGCCTGTCCTGTTGGTAGCCTCTCCACTGATGTGGCTTTTTACTCATATTAGTAAAGCTAATCCTTGTGTTTTAATATGATGTGATTGTCTTCCTAAGCAAAGAGGTTAATGAAGTGCTTTCTCTTTACTTCACTTCCAAAACATTTAGGAGAAAGATTCAACTGTATCTCCAAGCACCCCTAAATAAAGTGCAGTACATCTCCTGTAGAATCACCCACACATTTTTATTGCTAACATGGCCATCAACCACCCAGCAAGGCCATTCCAGAATCTACACACCTCACTCCAAGCTGTCTCTTAAACACATGAAATCATAGAATCATAGAATCTATGGTTGGAACCAAGTTGGAAGAGAACTCCAAGATCACCCAGTCCAACCTATTACCCAGCCCTATCCAATCAACTAGACCATGGCACTAAATGCCTTATCTAGTCTTTTCTTGAATATCTCCAGGGACGGCAACTCCACCACCTCCCTGGGCAGCCCATTCCAATGCCAATCATTCTCTCTGTAAAGAATTTCCTAATATCCAGCCTATACCTCCCTTGGCACAATTTGAGACTGTGTCCCCTCATTCTGTTGTTGGTTGCCTGGGAGAAGCAACCAACCCTCACCTGGCTACAATCTCCCTTCAGGTAGTTGTAGACTGCTGTTGGCTGCCGCAACCCTTCTACTACTCTGTTTCAAGTACTATTCTGTTTTAAGTACTATTTAATTCAACAGGGATGAAATTCATCGCATGTAGGAAGTAATTTAGAACCCAAAAATGGTCAATAAATAGTTACAATAATTCTGCAAGTCTTTAAATCACCTGGACTTCTTTAATCATGTATATAATTCTTTGTTCAGTTGCACCAGGGGTTCCAACATTCAGACAAAGCTTAGAATGACTCACAGAGAATTCAAACTTGAGAGCCCTCACAGCTGCTTATCTACCTCATTGGAACAAAACAAGTATTTTAAACAAGGCCTCCTCTGTTTATTTCCTGGTTACTTCACTAATGGGAAAGCAATTTACGTATTTCCTCTCCCTAAACATACAAATAATTGAGAAAGGCCTTTGTTTACAAAAGGCTGTTGGAAGCTGTCATGTTCTTCATGCTGAGATTTACACAGAGCAATTCACTACTAATTCCACCTGGGCACATGGCAAGAGGTTGCATGGCCTCCCAAGGCCCCTTTCCTGCCTTTTTCAGCATCAGGTCCCTCTTACGTTACACGTGGCACAGAGAATAATGAGACAGACCTCAAAAACCAAGAGTGCACATGTTTGTGTACACATGTGCAGGTGAGGTCAGAGTATTTTCACTCACAACCCCTCTCAGAGTTATTAGGATTTCATTCTGGTCACATTCTGAAGACTTCTTTTATAGGATTACAAGGACTAAAAATTTTCTCCTTCAGCAGGCAAAGAGACAGAAGAGAGATTTAGCTGAGCATTTCCTGAGCAGGTGGTACAGCAGTCACAGTGATCATGGCTATCTGATTCATACCAATACTGAAACTGAAATATAATGTTGTGAAATATAACAAATTATAGAAAAATAAAAAATACAGACATTTTACTGTCCCACTAGCTGCAGACTAGGACTGTATCTCTTGAGACTTTCTAGAATGAAAACAAAAAGACATAATTATTCCCAGAGTTTTGAGCAATACAAGACAAACATGACTATAGCTACAAACTGAAGGAAAATGACAAGTGAAACAGTCAGAGGAAAATTACAAATCAGATTATATTACCTACATATCACCACTGTAAGTCATGTTTAAAAGGCAACAAAACCAGACTACCTACTATTTTATTACACAGGGATGAGCTTAGATACTACAGAGCTGAAGGCAGGGAGGGTAGAATAAGTGTATAAGGGAGCTGTCAGAGGATCTGCTGTAACAAAATGCAGACAACATCCTGAAATTTCTCAAGAAAATTGAGAGATATAGTTTCTGAGGTTTAAGGCTAGAAAAATGCCATTAAACCAATGCAGTCTGGCTTCCTGCCCTGTGGAGACAAAAGAATCTTGATAATAATTCCAGGAATGCCTGGTTTCCTCTGCACTCCTGGAATTGAATATGGTAAAGAGTACGCTGTGGGCTTCTATACAGAAAATTCTGGAATAATTGGATCAAAATTAAGTTTATGTACAACATTCTTTGCGCGACTTTAGACATAAACATAAGATCTGCAGTAATAAATTATTGCAGGATGGTTTTACTGTTCATTTCTTTGGGACTTGTGGAGCCTGACAACTCATTCCAATCCATCTACATTACTTCCTGCTATTCACCAGGACAACCCTGCCTACATGTTCACCTACAAAAACAGCAGGAGAAAACCTGTATCACTGATCCTCCATCACTTTGTTTACATCACATAAGAAAGGAAACCCATCCGTCCCAGCTGGGAAGGCCCCCACCAGAGGACATCCCACGATGCCTCCTCCATCCACCTGCTTCTACACTGGTACCAGAATAGGTACCGTAGCACTAAGATTTGCTATGTTACAGTTCAGTGCTACTAATGTCCTGGAATGTGCTGAGAAATCTTATACAGAAGAAGGCTCCTAGGAACCCACTGGTATTTCCTAGATGGTGACAGCTATCTGGCCTCCAATAGTATGTACTAGCGAACTCTCTTTGGCTAAACAGTTGCTCACAAACTCAAAAGAAACTTCCAGTCTTAACGAAGGCAAAAAGAAAAATGTCAAGAGAATGGAATAGGAGAGTACAGGAATCTCCTTTCCTCCCATTCTTCTAACAGCAGCAATTACGACACACTGACTGCAGGAACAGTTGACACACAAAAGAACTTCTTTCTGGAAATGTGCCAGGAACTCAAGAAAATTATAAGTTTGCCTTTCCTGTAGCATAAACACATTTCAATGAAGCTCTACAACAACAGCAGCAGTAGAATTATCAGACAGAGCAGCAGAATTATCAAGCAGAGCAGCTGCTAAGTGCTACATGGCTCTGCCACCAATCACCAACACAGTCAGGCCAGCCTGCATTTTCCAAGGAAAACAGCATTTTACCAGACAATTGAGGTAACCTTTCCTTGAGTACTCAGGAGCCAACACTGCTGAGAGCAGAACTCTTCCAGCAAGTTCCATCATTTCTCATCAGACAAACAGAATTTGGTAGACCAAAGCACTAGGGTAGCAAATGGAGCTCGAAGAGTAGTAAAGAGGACTGCCTGGTTTACCAACTGCCTGGGTTGGTTGGTTTGCTTGCTCTGGGGTAATTTTGGTGTTTTTTTCCCCACTACAAACAAGCAGAAGTAAAAAGGCATTTAACACATCTCTAACCACACCACAGGCTGGAAAAGTGGCAGTGAGTGGTCTCCTCTCATTCTCACACTTGGTTGTTACCAGTAGGTCTGTAGATAAAGTTGTTCCACTTCCATGACTCACAATATTCCTAGGGTTTATTTTCACTCTTTGTTAAGGGAATGCTTGCAGAGGCAGTGGACATAGTTGGATGAGTTCTGTTGAGAGTAATTTTTATGTCAGGACTAGAGGCCTGGCTCCATAGGCAGCACACAGGAACAATTTACACCATCTAGGACAGCAAAAAAAAGTGCCACAGATGCAGAATACGTGTGGTGAGCAGAGAAGGTTAGTTCAAGGCCATGGTCTTTTTCTGGTTTGAATTACCTTCTTTAGTAAATGACATATGGACACTCTGAAGGGTTAACTTCACTGAACAGAGTGCCAAACTGACATTTGATACTGGACATGGGCAAAAGCATTTGGTTTCTGTGCTCCACACAAAGGGATTATCTGCTCTCACAACAGGTAGAGAGAGCTCTTGACATCACTCTTTTGGTCTGGTTTCCTCTAACTTAAGTTTCTCTACGCAGCACACTCTGGGTTTCTCAGGAACACCCACACTCTCAGGAACTCTGACTCCAAGGGCTACTTCTCATGACCAGAAGGAAAGGAAAAGCCTAAGTTCAACAACAGTTTTATACCAGGCTCACAGAGGTGTAGAACTTTGATAATCATGCTGGAGCCTGTAAGTAAGAAAGAATTACAGATGTCCGGTTAACCTTTTAATGGAATATTTACCATCGTCACCTAAACATCAAGAGTGTTATCTAAATGTCACCTAAACATGACTGAGTGCTGTTGCAGTTGACTATTTTCAGCGAATGGAGAAGAGGCCCAAAATGCAATAACACTGT
>VWYK01000265.1:5041-23190 GCA_013399775.1 Semnornis frantzii | reverse complement strand
TGATGTTAGGAATCTCGAATGTAATGGTTCTGCTACATGAATGTGAGGGATGCAGTCACATTCCCTTTATGTGGTTTCATGACCTATATCTGGTAGATATTAAAAGCTATTTGTGTGCACACATGTTCTGTTCATGAAGAACTTGGTGTTTTATATAGAAATGATGTTTTCAGCTTTAGCAAAAAATGCAGGTGGTATCATTTGAAACTAATGAAATTGAGTGGAAATGTAATGAATAAATGACATTGGAACTTGACTGTTACATTCTGTGCTTGTAATTCCAATCTCACCAACAAAGCTTCTGTTAGAGTGAAAAAAAAATTCTAGTTGGAATATTCCCCAATTCAGAAGAAGCTGATCTCACACAGATGGTAACTCTGGAGTTGGAAAGATGACTTCAGATTTATTTGTTGCTTGGGTTTTTTTTTTTTAATTTTATTTGGTAGGGCTTGTTTGTTTTAAGGTTTTCATTGCTACACAAAGCTTAAAGGATGTCTAGAGACAGGACAAAGGGGAAGGGTTTGAAGCTGAGGGAGAGTAGGTTTAGACTGGATCTTAAGAAGCTCTTCAGTATGAAGGTGATGAGACTCTGGAACAGGCTGCCTGGGGAGGTGGTGGATACTTTCTCCCTTGTGGGTGTTTGAGGCCAGGTTAGATGAGACCTTGAGCAGTTGAGTCTAGTTCAGAGGTTGGAGTAGGTGATCTCTGAGGTGCCTTCCAACCTAAGACATTCTATGATAACCTCAGATAAAAGGCAGGCTACAGTGTGGGTTGTTTTTTTTTTTTTTTTGCATAGTCTTTGTAGTCCATTTGATTTGATGTGGGAAAATGATTAATTCAGGTAGATTAATACTTCCTAGTGTTGCCTTCTAGGTGGGAAATGATTTAAGTGGCCTGAGATGGAATGCAGTGTCGGTTGTGCTTTTCAGCACTTCTACTGTGCAAAACAGCTTTGGTTGGTTGGGGTTTTTTTGTTTGTTTGTTTTCCTCTTCATCTGCTGTAGTGACAGATATGAATGCTCCTCCTATGTGGTAAGGCCAGTCTTGGGCAATTAATGGTACTGAATGTAGGTCTAAAGCAGCCACTGTGTGCTAGACCCATCCTTGACTTTTTTGGAGAGATCATTGTGATGGTTTGGGAGTTCCCTGCCCCCCCACACTTTGTGAAATGACCCAGACTAGATCTCAGCCAACTGGAAGTTAAGAGATGAAGCTCTATTTACAGCTCAGCACAATATACAAGCAGATATATACACTATAGACAGGCATAGTTACAGAAATGTACAAGGTAAATGTAATACGGAAACACAACTCCCCTCCCAGAAATCAGAGACCCCAGGAGGGGCTCCCAACCACCCTGCCACCTTCTCCCCACCCCTACACCTTACCCCAAGGTTTGCCTTATGCGCAAGGAGGATTGGCTGGGGAGGATTAGAAGAAAAGCAGTTAATGAAGTTATCCAGCAGAGAGGAGAAGCCAGAGCTGCTAGAGAGCCCAAGAAGCTGTGCCCCGTGACCCAGACTGCCAGCTCGAGACACTCTTATCTTTTTGTAAACATCTCAGCAAGCCTATGAGTGAAGCAGACATCACCATTGTTTTCCTTCACAGCCTATAGTACAATTTTCTCTATTAAAATATTCCAATTAACTCAAACCAGCACAAGTTTCAGTTCTGTCACTTAGTAAATGAAAAAGCAGCACTAAGACTTTCTTAAACATCCTCTGTTTCGCAGTAGCCTCTTATTAAACAACATAAATACATTTTCACTTCCCTAGAATTTGTTAGAGAAGTCTACTGAGAGAGAAACTCGCCAAGAATATGCACTTGCCATGATTCAGTGTAAAGTTTTAAAGCAGCTGGAGAACTTGGATCAGCAGAAATACGATGATGAAGACATAAGCGAAGACATCAAGTTTCTACTGGACAAGCTCGGTGAGAGCGTGCAGGATCTTAGGTATGCTTTGCAGTGGGAACTTTACAAAGGCATTATGCATAAACATTGGTAACTTGTGTCTTTTGTAAGGCTAATGAACATCCAGAATTATGCTATGTGAATGCTGGTTAGAGAGGTGGACTGTGCAGAGATGCTGGTTACATAGAAAAGTTTCCTCTTGAGCACTTCCAACCATTTGGTTTTTTTCCTTCCCACCTCCATTTTTTTTCCTTCCCAATCTCCTTTTTCATTTGGATCTCAACCCAGATTTCCCTTGTCCCTTCTTTTATTTCCTTTAAGAGTTGAATATTAAAAATTCACTTCAGGACATGTGATTTTTGTGCAGCTGATAATTTGATGAAGGCCTTGAGAGGCATCTTGTGGGAGTTCTGATTGAAGCTGAAGACTGCCTCGTTACAATACCATTTGTGGTCCAGATGAACTCAAATTCTGAAGTGTTCTTGCTCTTGTGTGTCAGTTCTCTTCTTTAAGTCAGGTTCTGCTTTTGTATATTGAAGTGTATATTGTAGTTCACATCCAGCTGGGATGAAAGGCATCCTCCTTGATCAGGGGGAAGCTGAAACCTGGAAAGCAGGAAAATAGCCAAACTCTCAAATTCTGCAGTAGTGTAATTTGGAGTTTCTCCTTCCTGTTTTTCCTCAGGAATTGTTTTGGGTGGATGGAAGGCTGTTTTAGGAAACAAATTTGTCTCTTACCTTTCATCCTTTTTCATATTTCTCAAGTGCTGAACACTGAGACAGCTGTCATGCTCTGCAGAGTACTGACATCCAAACATTCATAGCAAGTTGTGCTCCAGCTTTGTTTTTCTGGGGGCAGGCTTTGGCATATGATTCAAACTGTTCGTGGAAACCTACCTGATACTTCATTTTGGTTTTTGGTGTTGCAGCTCTTTTGATGAGTACAGTTCTGAGCTCAAGTCAGGAAGGCTGGAGTGGAGTCCTGTACACAAGTCTGAGAAGTTCTGGCGGGAGAATGCTGTGAGACTGAATGAGAAGAATTATGAACTACTCAAGTAAGTTTTCAAGTCCTGAGTCACACAATGGTTTCTTTTCTGTGTTTAAATGAGCCTGTATCTAATACAGGTTTCATACTTCATGACAAAGTCACATCTAGAATGAAAACAAGTCAGAACAGCTTGCCTTTCTTAGAATGTCCTGACTTGTGTGTAGTTCATTTTGTTCAAAAGCAGAACTGTTTGTTTCCTTATACTGGTCAAGATGTATTGATAACAGGGAGTATCTCTAGCTGAACTTGTGTGTGGATTTGTACTGGTGACTCTCTTTCTGCTTTCATTTGAGAAACAACTCTGCCAGTTGATGTGTGCAAAAAGTTCTCTTGGGTGACCTGTAAATCATTTTTGTGGTTACAGGTTTGACCATTTAAAGCTATCAGTGATTTAAATGACAAATAAAACCCAAAACAAATCTTGGGGCTTGATTATTTGAATTTCTGTCATAGAATCCTGACGAAACTTCTGGAGGTTTCTGATGACCCTCAAGTGCTGGCTGTAGCTGCTCATGATGTGGGAGAATATGTACGACACTATCCTCGTGGGAAACGGTAGGAAGAATGCCAAATGCTCTGCCTTGAGACTAGCTAGAACATAGACTTGGCCTGTGGCTTTTTTTTACTTCTTTACATTAAAACATCTGCAGAGGGACTGCAAGTTATGCTTAATTCACTGGCAAGGTGAAGAAACACCAAAATGAGATCAGATGAGAAAGCACAAGCTGGATCTTTGACTTGAGTTCAGTGTCTTTTAACAGCGAAGGTAATGTCAGAGAATCATAGAATCAGTCAGGCTTGGAAGGGACATGTCTGAAGAGGTCTTGAATAAGTTGTTTACACTAAAGCAGAAGACATGCAGCAGGCAAAATGAGATACCAAGAATTTAATCATCATATTCTTATCCTGTTATGAATATGGACTACAATTATTTGACTTAGAGTAGGGCAGGACTGCTTCAATGATTAAGTCTATTTCGTGACTTCAGGCCTCAACCTCTTTCTTGTGAAGAATTTCCTTTTGTAATCTATTGTATTCTTACACAGTATGACTAAACCTAAATGTAACCAAGAACTGTGTCAGTTCCCATGTAACACTCCAGTTCTTACCGTGGTGGGTTTTGATGTGTGGTGGTTTACTGCTCCTCTGCCCTGCTGGCATTTCATATTCTGGTTTCATGACTTGGAGAAGGGATGCTATTAATTGGTGTAGATGAATAAAAAGATTAAAATATCTTAAATACTTTTGTTTCTTTTTAAATGCTTTTTTCTCTCTCAATTCTTAGGGCTGACTCATTCTTTAGCCTTTGAAGGTTTCAGAGACAGAAGCTAAAACTCTTGGGAGTTTACCTGCTGCATACAGCAGAGACCTAGAGCTACAGTTTTGGCTACCCTTTCCCTTTGACAAAGGGTGTTTGTTAAACTGATTACTGTGCTTTTGCTTGGCTGCTCTCTAATGTCATTAGCTGAAATAATTGTAACTTGCCTTTCAAATTGCATGTTCTGGCCTAAGTTCTCCAGGCAGTAGCATTCTGGGCTTCCAGCAGGGCTCACCAATGTGCCTTTTGTAACACTGCAAGAGCAGAGGTGAAGTACAGCGTTGGTTTTCCCTGCCACTGAAGATGGACACAGGCTAAAATCAGCCCTCAGTACCACCTCCATGTGGCCCAAGGGTTATTACTGTGCAAAATCAACACTTTCTATCACTTGAATGCCATGAACATAGGGTTTATGTTTTGCATGTACGAGAGGTGGACAGCTGGAGCCATCCCTTCTTTAGCTCGTGCTTGAGAAACAGCTTCATTCTATTCCCCTTTTGACTCTGGTCTACTTTTAGATATGTACTATGGATTTTATATTAATATTTTCTTCTATAACAATCTCTAAACTGTTCTCAGTTGTCTTTCTTTTCTGTTTCCTCTTTCCCCCTCTAAATGAGTTACATTAAAATGTATCTCTCCAGGATTCAGAACCATGTTTGAATTGCCACTGTTTTGCCTTATTGCCCTGTTATGGGGAACAGTCCCAGCAGAGAGGTAACATACTATAGTTGGCCCACTGGGCTCTGTGAGCACAAGTTGAGGGCAGAGGAAGTGAGAACCATAAGTAGTGTTCTGAGCAGGTTTAGAACCTGAAAGAACAGGATTCATAGTCAACCTTCTTCACGCTGCTTGTTGGTCTAAAACCCATGGAAGGGAAGAGATTTGTACCAGTAGGCAGTGTTATGCAAGAATTAACACTGTTCTTTGACTGTGCATGTTCTCAGCCCTAATTTCACTGATGTACTGTCACCCAAAATACTCAATTACCATTTGTGATTATAGGATTTTAACATCTCATTTTGATTCTTCCATGCTTCTAGCATGAGGAATCTTTTCAGTGTAATGCCTTTTTTAACCTCCTTTCAGTTCCTCAGCATTCAGTGCTTGTCAGGTGTGTGATGAGGAAAAGTTTCTTGTTTGTTTCACAGTCTTGTCTTTGTGTGCAGTGGTTTAGTATTTAACTGATGATTAAAAATGTGAGGCAGGCTAAGGCAGGCATAAAGGCTTTTTTTTGATCTGTTACATGAAGAACTTCTTGAATTCTTGGTGAGCGTTTTCCAGAGGCAAATTGTACTTTTCTGAATGCAACCCTGTTGTATGAAACAACCATAGGTGTTTTTAATACTGTTAGGATGAGAGGGAATAGGGTGAAGCTTGAGGGGACACTGAGACTGAAGATTAGGAAGAAGTTCTTTACAGTGAGGGTGATGAGACACTGGAACAGGTTACCCAGGGAGGTCGTGGATGCCTCCTTGCTGGAGGTGCTCAAGGCCACCTCCAGGGAGGGGACACTCATGGCCTCCCTGGGCAATCTGTTTCAGTGTCTCACCAACCTTATAAAAAATTACTTTCTGCTCTCCAGTCTAAATCTCTCCTCAGGCCTCAATCCATTCCCTTGTATCCTATCACTACAAGCTCTTCTCAAAAGTCCCTTCCCAGCTTTCTTGTAGGCTCCCTGGTTTTAAGTGTTTCAAGTATGTTGCTTTCCATTTTGTAAAGAAATGCTCTATTCATGACAGGCAACATAAGATTCCATCAGGATTTCCTCTAGGATCTGCTGTAGCTATTAAAATGCTGTGTCTGAGTGCTAGGGTGAAGCCTGCAGTGAAAGATGCAGCTCAAGTGTGGAGTTTTTCTAAGTTGTATCTTAGCAGCCAGTTCTGCATCGTGTGCAGGAACAGCTGTGCCTCTGGTACAGTTTGAAAGGCAAAAAGCATGATGAGGAGTACCAGGTGGGTGGTTTAATAGCTGTCAGCATGATTACAAGCTTTTTTTTCCCTGGCTTAGGCAGTGCTAGGCTGGGTTGGAGCTTTATTCTTGCAAGAAATGGAGTGGTCTGGCTATCATCAATTTATGGAAAGGAGAGCACTATCTCCTCCTAAATAATAGATAGTGCTGCACCCTGCCAACCCTGTCAAGCCAAAATTGAGTTGTTTGGCAAGCTGAGTAAAGTTAATAAACCTCTCTGAAAAGGGCTTCTTTCTTGAATGATTAATCTTCAATTTATGGAAGTGGGTAGTGGACAGCCAACAGATAGAAACACAATCAGGTGGTGAATTTGCAACAGAAAAAGGAAAAAATTCAACTAGGTGACAGGAGAGATCTGCAGTTGTAACATGTAAACAAGATGTATCTGTTAGGTAGGAAATAAATACTTCTGAGTGACTTAAAACTTACCCTCTTAATACATTGAACACGAAATGGCCTTGAGCAACCTGGGCTAGTGAAAGGTGTCCCTGCCCATGGGGGTTGGAATTACTTGATCTTTAAGGTCCCTTCCAACCCAATCCAGGTTGGAAGCTGAAGCAATGGCAAAACCCTTGCTCCTTTGCTCTCTTTCAGAGTGATTGAACAGCTTGGTGGCAAACAGCTGGTAATGAACCACATGCACCACGAAGACCAACAGGTTCGGTACAACGCACTGCTGGCTGTGCAGAAGCTGATGGTGCACAACTGGTAAGTGAAGATGGCTCAACACCTTGCTAACAGCAAAAATACTGGCTGCAGAGAGAGCATTCAAGAGAGGAGATTTCTTTAAGGGGGGAATAATGTTTTTGTATGGTAAGATTGCAGCTGTTGTTTATGTGTAAGATCTTTTTTCTTGGGCTGTGGTTGAAGTGAGAGGCTTCACCTTAGATGATTGAATGTCACCTGAGTCATGCACTCAAACAGGAAGTTTTAACTTATTTCAATTGTTCAGTATTCAAGCTGTAATTTAGCCTTGCCCTTGTTTTGGGTACTTAATTGGGAGTTGCTTTGCAAAGTGCATGCCTCTGCAGTGTTGTTCTTCACTCCAGTGCTTTGCTCTGCTCTGCACTGTTATTTCTCTGTCAATATTCTAAGGGGTGCAAGTACAGTTCTTCAGCTCCTGGAGCAGCAGAACCTCATGGGCTAGTTAGATGAAGTTGACAATCACTTGCTGCTATGTTTTTGGTCAGTTGTCTGAGAGTAGAATTTGAAATGTGTTTTTTCCTTCATGGATTGTTGACTGTTTCTCTACTAAAGCTCCTGAGGTGCTGACTTGTTCAGCCACAGAACTTGCTGGTGGCTGCCTTTCCACGACAGCACAAAACCTTTACAGTGAAGCACTGAAGGGCTCAAGTTTTGGAAAACTTCAGAGTTTATAGAACGGTAAGGTTGGAAGGGACCTCAAGGATCAGCCACTTCCAACCCCCCAACATAGGCAGGGACACCTCCCACTAGCACAGGTCACTCAAGACCTCCTCCAACCTGGTCTTGAACACCTCCAGGGAGGGAGCAGCCACAACCTCCCTGGGCAACCTGTGCCAGTGTCTCACCACCCTCCCTGCAAACAACTTCCTCCTAACATCCAGTCTAAATCTCCCCTCCCTGCAAACAACTTCCTCCTAACATCCAGTCTAAATCTCCCCTCTGCCACTTCAAACCCATTGCCCTTAGTCCTGGTATTACAAGCCCTTGTCAATAGTCCCTCCCCAGCCTTCCTGTAGCCCCCTTCAGATACTGGAAGGCCACTCCAAGGTCTCCTGGACAGTTCTCCTGGTGAGACACTGGCACAGGTTGCCCAGGGAGGTTGTGGCTGCTCCCTGCCTGGAGGTGTTGAAGGCCAGGTTGGAGGAGGCCTTGAGTGACCTGTGCTAGTGGGAGGTGTCCCTGCCTATGTTGGGGGGGTGGAAGTGGCTGATCCTTGAGGTCCCTTCCAACCTTACCATTCTATGAACCTATAGTATAGAAGCACAACCTCCTCTGCCAAATGCAGAGTTAATTTGCTCCACCTGGAGGAAGGCCTTGAGTAAATAGCATTAAATTTGTAATTCTGGGTCATTACTGTCTGTTACACACCACCCTGATTCTCAGCTTTGGTGATAAGACTCTTGTCAGTGTTATAAACTGGCTATAGCTAAATAAATATTGCAGTGTGCAAAATTGAGTTACTGACTTCTGCAAGTGCCACAGGGCTTACTTCATGTGTTCTGTCTTGGAAATCTGATAATAAAAATGCATTACTCTGCTCTCTCTCCAGCACAAATCTCATTGCTACTAAGTTTTCCTGAATTCCTGACCTGGCTTTTTTAATCCTTTTCAGCTTTAACATGTTAATTTTAAAAGACCTCTTCTTGATTTCTCTTTTTTTTTAAATGGCATGAATGTTTCTGTGCCTGCTTTTTGGTGTTTGAGCCCTTAGACTTGAGACAGATTGTGGTTACATCTAGGTTCAGATCTTCAGTGGTGTCAACAGAAAGATCTGTTTAAAGTTAGTGTCATTTCCAGATCTGTGTTGACATCTCTCCAGGGAATAGCTTCTTGTTTAATTCTTATTGCAACAAGCCTCTAGGGGCACATTGGCTGATATTTGTCAAGGTACATTTGTCCTGGAACAGACATCAAGTCTTGAGCTAATGAATTGACACATTGCTTGTATGTGGGAAGCTAGATCTGTCTACATCTAGATCTGGCTGTTGGTGTGTGTCAGGAGCATTTCTGTTCCATAGCTTGTCTGGGGAGAAGAGAGCAGAGTCCTGTGCTGCACAGTGCAGTTCCAGTGCCTGCTTACTCAGCCTTGCTTGCTCATAGGATGGGTTACTCAGCAACTTGGAGGTTGCTTACCTTGCTCTTCAGAGCTGGGCAGATGTGATGGTTTGGGAGTTCCCTGCCCCCCCCCCCACACTTTGTAAAATGACCCAGACTAGAACTGAGCCAACTGGAAGTGAAGGACTGAAGCTCTATTTACAGCTCAGCACAATGTACAAGCAGAGATATACACAACAGACAGGAATAGTTACAGACATAGACAAGTTAAAGGTAATACAGACACACAATTCCCCTCCCAGAAATCAGAGACCCCAGGAGGGGCTCCCAACCACCCTGCCACCTTCTCCCCACCCCTATACCTTACCACAAGGTTTGCCTTACGCGCAAGGTGAGTTCGGAGGATCGGTCAGGGGGGTTAGAAGGAAAGTGGTTAGTGAGGTTACTCAGCAGGGAGAAGCCAGAAGCTGCTAGACAGCCTGAGACAATAAGCCCAAGTGCTTTATCTGTGTTTTTAGTTTTATCCATCTCAGCAAGCCTATGAGTGCAGCAGACAGAGAAAGTTATAGGCTGTGAAAAGGGAACAGTGGTGCTATTAAAATATTGCAGTTAGCTCAAACCAGCACAGCAGACAATAAGCATTTTTCCTCTTACTGCCATGTGTTTTGAACTTCCAGATATTTCAGTCACAGAATGGGAAGGGGCTGGAAGTGACCTCTGGGGATCCTCTAGTCCAACCCCCCCTAAGGCAGGAATCCTCCTGCTAAAGCAGTTGTTTTTCTCTTGAACTGAATCGATGTGGAACAAGCCTGCATCACCCTGTGACATGGGCATGGCAGAGGAACTCAGGCTCCTCCTGGATGTGGTGGCTAAGGGAGGGGAGGACCAGAGAATGAAAGCTTGCTCTGCCAGGCTGAGGCTTGGTGCACATGCTGTGCCTGGAGCAGCAGAGGGAGGAAAACTTGTACCTGCAGTGAAGGAGTGTCAGGGGGCAGCTGAAGTGTCAAGCTGCTTAAAGCACAGCTGTGTCATTAGCCTGCTAATAACTCCACTTGGAGAAAATTCACTCCTAAGGCATTCGAATAGCTGCTCAGCTGGCTTCTCCTTAGGGATTTTGAAGTCAGGGATAAATGAGGGGAAATCAGGCTGTCAGGCATTCTGCAAGATGGTGAAGCTAGCTTGGCAAAAGCAGTGTCTGCTGTCAGCTTTGCAGATGGGATGAGTTAAGGTGAAATATTCCAGTTGTCTTCACATGTTAAATGATCATGCTCTTGATGAATCAGGGAGCAAAAGTATCTTTTTAGCATCACTTAATATCTTCTAAGCAATTTATCTTGTGTGCTTTCTTACTGTCAGCAGCAGTGCTGTTGGGAGTTGGGGACCAGAGGTCAGCAGTAAAAGAATTGTTCCAATATCCAGTCTGGCTGACATGTGGAGATGCATCATGTGTGCTCTTAGTTCATACAGATAAAGTAAAATGTTCTATACCTCAACATGTTCTTCAGTAATCCTGCAAGTGGCAGTGAAACCATAGTGCACCTGATTGAAAACCTCTGATATTTTCCCTCTGGCTCTGAGTTCTGCCATTAACAAGACCCAGCATCTTTTGTCCAGTTGCTCCTGTTGACTCAGCTACTGGATTGTATTGTCACACTTTTTGCTATATAGAGTCCTGGAATTGTTTCAGCTGGAAAAGACCTCTAAGGTCTACTACCACCTTCACCCTAAGACCACCATGACTGTCAAACCATGTCCTAGCTGCCACATCCACATGTTTCTTGAGCACCTCCAGGGATAGTGACTCCACAACTTACCTGGGCAGCCTGTTGCAATGCCTGAGCTCAGCAGAGAGCTCCTTTGAGGGGGAGATTGCATCTCTTGCCTCTGAACTCAGGGCTGATGCTACTCAATGAATTGATACCAACATGCAGACTATGAGTTTGCTGGTGGGTGCTAAACAGCAGGAGTTAGGATGCATCACTGATGCATGATTGAGTATGATACTGGAAGTAAAAGTAATAAATGATGTAGTGATTGAGGCAGGGAGGGTTGGAAGGAGATGACATTTCAGGTCCTCTTAGGAATGATGCAAAATTAATGATTGGTATTAATGTTGGTAGCCAGGCAATGATTGTTAATAGCTGTGAAAACTGTTTATTAACATGAAATCTCACCAGAAAACTTATTTACAAGGTTCAAAACTCACAGTTGGGAAATTTGTACACACAGAAAACAGGCAAAACTGGAGCACTGTAAGAGGTAACCAGCAAACAAGCATTATACTGGGAGAGAAGGTTGTTGTGGTCACTACCATCACTGGTGGTTCATGATCCTGCTTAGCCACTGGATGGATGCAGGAAGCTCCTTTCTGCTCATGGCAGAAGGCAATTAGTGATTACAAGAGGCTTGAAGTATTTACTCACAAAATAGTATCAGACAGTACCCAAAGCACAGGAGGGGTTGCTGTCAGTGGTCTCAAAGTCATTAGAGGCTTTGGAGTTTCCCAGGCTCTCAGGCAGCTGCAGTCTGGCACAGGCTCTGACCTGGTTCCTCTTGATTCCTGATTCAGCAGCAGCCTTGCAGAGGGGCAGGCAGGATGTGATGCCATGGGCAGGCTTGGGACAATGTCAGGTTGGCTGTGCAGGCTCAGTGCCTGCAGGCATTTAGAGCCTATGCTTGGTAAGGGAGTGGAGTTTCCAGGCAGTTCAGGATGCAATGTGGCAGCAAGAGCACTGATGGCAGCAGCAGGCATGAATACAATGGCAGAGAGCACCCTGTGCTACCTGCTTGTCCCTTCTTATCAATACAGCCCAAAACTAATGGGCTTTTGGACACAGATGAGCCACTCAGGATGGCACTTTGCCGAGCTTGACAATATTAGCTGAAGCCAGGGCTTTGGTTTGCCTTTCCTGCAGCTGCTTCCCCCAGCACAGAATGAGGGGAGCAGGGGAACATGTCTGGGCCAGCCACAGTCCTTAGACCCAGTGGCTCCAGGTTCTTTGTCCTGTTTCCTGTGGTTGCTCCTCCCAATGGCAGAAAGGGAGGAGAGCAGAACAACATCTCTGGGCAAGCCAGGACATGGAGAAGCCTATTCAAGCATACCACAACAGGTCCCTTCCAACCTAAACCTGATCTGTGATAAAGGCTTTTACCTCTCCACAACCTGAGTCTGCTGACAGAAGCTATAAATCAGAGCTGTTCAAGATGGTAAAATATCTTTTTTTTTTTTGTGATTTAGTTCTTTAATAAACTGAAAGTGGGATTCAAAATCAGTAGTTAGAAAAGAGACTCAGAATTTCACCCTTCCTTCTAAACTTCAGCTTTTCTTCCCCTGCCTGCTAAAAAGAAGAGTGTTCAGGTTTTTTAAAAGATGAGTCAGTCTGATAGCTCTGCAGTGTGGAGTGTAACACTCAAAGGCTTGCTCCTTCTAGCATATGGCCTCTAGAATGTGTTGTGTGCACCTGAAAACTTCTCTGTGTACCAGAGGTTGGTTGTTATCAACATTGGTCCTTCCTCAATCTGCAAATCAGCATGGATTTGTCAGGTAGGTTCTTGTGCCAGCTCAGCCTTGTCTCTTTATTCCATACTTGTTGAATTTGGTGGCTGGTGTGCGTGGGAAGTTCCTTCTGCCTGTTCCTAACTGACCCTTAAGCATTTGTTGCAACTCCCATGACTCTTAAATACATTCCAGCTTGAGGGTGTCAGTGTCTTTCTTGTACCAACAAAACCAATTAAATTAAGCAGAAAGAAGCAGCAAACTGGAATAGGGATTTGAGATGTAACAAATTCATGCATTCATCTCTAAGCTTTCTTGTTGGTAAAAGCACTTTGGGTACCACAGAAAATGTGTGTTTAAAGATAGGCCTGGGGGTGGAAAAAAAAAGGGAAGTTGCTGGTGGGGCAAGAATCTCATTTGGTTATTCATATATATGAGTGAAAGGATGAATTTGCAAATGGAAATGGGTTACCCCTCACTGACAGAGTTGTGAATGACCAGGGAAGTGAGAAATGTGGTGGCTTGAGTTCTGTTAATGTTGAATTTGAGTGGGGAAATGGAGGATTCGTAGTTACTCTCAGAAGTGATGTACTGCTTTGCATGCTGTGACACTTTCCTACAGTGCAGAGGTAATATTTTGTGCTCTTGTAGATTTACACTGAATCATTGCACTTCTGAATGCAGTGAATTGTAAATGTGAGCCTGGCTGGAGCTGCTGCATCTGCTTTTGGTGAGGATGGGTCAGTGTTGTGTTCTTTGCTTTGCTAGTGGGGTTTGGCATTTGCATTCTTACCTAATAGGGATGTTGCTGTTCTGAATACTTAACATCAAAGCTGAGAAGTGCTGTTGGGTGCTACAGTTGTGATTTTGAACCTTGCTGTGCACCAGCAGTTGTGATGTGTAGGGAACAGCTGTTGCAACAGGATTCTAAACTGAAAGCTGGGGGTCGAATTACGCAGCTAAAACTGATTTCCCTTTCTTTTTTCGTTCATATAAAGCCAAGTGCATAGTCCTTGGCTGTGTTTTCTTTTTGAAGGCTTCATTCTGAACATAATTTCCTTGAACTACTTCTTAGGTTTAACCTGTGTAGGTTGAAATACTTGTGTAGTGAGGCAAAACTGTGGTGCCAAGTGTGGGGTGAGCAATGGAAAAAGAACACCTACACCTCGCAGGCCCTGAGACATCTCCTGCAGCTGCTGCAGTGGAACAGTTGCTGAAGCTGTTCTGTAAGGAGCAACACCCCAGATAGTACTGAAGAGCTGCATTGTGGTTCTGTGGGGTGGGTGAGCTGCTTTCACAGAGCACTTGTGCAGTGTTTTGCCATAGAATACAGATCTTGTTGCTCAAGGCAAATGCTAAGAGTTTGAGGGTGATTTCTTCCTGTCTTGAGAGGACAGGTGAAAAACAGTGACTTCCTGTGCTTCAAAATGCAGGGGAGGGAAGTGTGGGTGTGCAGTGGGCCTGGCTTGGATGTCTTACTGCATGATGGGGACAACTTTGTCTTCAGAAGAGTTACCAAGCCCTGGAACAGGCTGCTCAGGGAAGTGGAGTCGTCATGCCTGGAAGGATTTGGAAGCCACATAGATGTGGTGCAGAGAGTTGTGGTTTGGTGCTGACCTGGCAGTGCTTGGTTGATGTTGGACATAGTGATCTCAAAGATCTTTTCCATGCAAAACAAATCTGTGACTCTCTGCTCTTTCTTCAGCTTAAACACAGAGTTCTGCAGTCAGTGACTGTTGTACTAGCCTGTGGGTGAAGCTGTCAGTGTGCCCATTGATTGTGTCGATGCAGCTGGGGTTTGGGAAGAGATCCTTAGGCTTTGCCACAACTTCTGCTACCTGTACTCAGCAAGCACAGTCTCTGGGCTCTGTGGGTGTGCTGTTCCAGTTGTCAGGACTTCTGAAGACTAGCACTAGGCCTTTTCTTTTTGCAGACAGTGTTGCTGATGTTTGGTTTCATAACACATTATCAGAAACTCTTGACAGTAGCTCCAGTCAACTATTGACAGTGGGCAGTATTTGAATGAATAATTCCAACCGTAAAGTGTTTTCCTCTTTCTCTGCTTCCTTCCTGCCACTACTTTACTTCCAGTGCTCCATTGAGTGTTTCTCAATCTAGATTTTTTTTTTTTTTTCATGTGTTTCAGGGAATACCTTGGGAAGCAGCTGCAATCAGAACAACCCCAAACAGCCACCGCCCGGAGCTAAGCAGCTTCCATCAGGTCATGCTCATGACTGCAGTGTGTCTTCAGGAGAAGTTCAAATTCCATGTTCTTGGCCTGCTACTACACTTTCCAGCTGTCCTCCAGTGTTGTTGGCTTAGTAAAAATCAGTTTGTTCAACTTGTTCTGATGATTATGCCCATGATTAGCTTCCTGTTTATATTCTGAATGTATATGAGGAAATGTGGCTAATATATTGCATCTGTTTTATGTATTTATTCTCATAATAAAGGATGTTATTAAAGGATATCCATTCCATGGCATAATTAGCCTGCAACAATCATTCTCTTACTTTAGTGAGTTACCAGTGTTGTCACAGCCAGTACTCCCTGTATGTCTCCTTAATTCAATTAAGTAAAGCTTCTGCTTGGTGTTGTGTAGGAAGTGCAGTAGCCTTAGACCTGTTGAGTATTGATTATCAGTTCTTAAGTACATGCTCAGTCTCCAAAAGCAGAAGTGGATAGGGATTTGTGGGAGTGGGGTCCTTCTCTCTGCTTAGGGGCTGCATCTGGGTGGGAGAAGAGGAAAATCACAGAATCTTAGGGGTTGGAAGAGACCTTGGAAGATCATCCAGTCCCACCTCCCCTACGAGAGCAGGAGCACTTGGGCAGGTCTCCCATGAACACAACCAGACTGGTTTCAAATGTCTCCAGAGAAGGAGACTCTGCAGCATCTCTGGGCAACCTGTTCCAGGGCTCTGTCATCCTTGAAGTGAAAAGTTTTATATTGTGTTCATGTGGAACCTCCTCCTCTTCCGCTGGCACCTATGGCCCCAGGCTCATTGCACACCACTGAGCAGAGCCTGGTTCTGTCTTCCTGACACTGCCCTTCACATCTTTATAAACATGAAGGAGGTCACCCCTCAGGCTGCTTTGCATCTTTATAAACATGAAGGAGGTCACCCCTCAGGCTGCTTTGCAATCCAAACGGCCCCAGTACCTCAACCTTTCCCCTTCAGGGAGATGTTTCACTCCCTCCATCTTTGTGGCTCTGTGCTGGACTCTTTAAAGCAGTTCCTTTTGAGGTCCTTTTTGAACTGAGGGGCCCAGAGCTGGACTCTGTTCCAGCGAGGCTGCTGGCCTGTGTCAGTCCCAGGCTCACCTCAGGGTCTGAGTCCAGCAGGCAGTGTGCCCTGCACCACAGCAGCCAGCACCACCACCAGCCCCATCTGTATTTGTTAGCATCTCCCAGCTGATAAGCTTTGAATAAAATCAGCAAGAATCAACATTGAAGGTGATTTGCATGAAGAAGTGTTGAATTTAAACAAATATCTCAACTGCCTACCTCTTATGTGACTTGTTACAGGTTTTTGTTTTTTTACTAGAGCAAGGAATTAAGGTTTGTATTATTTCTGTTTGTGACTGAGGAGGACAAAATGAAATGCAAGGATTTTCCATGTGAGTGCAAACATTCCCGCTTGGTTTTGTTAACAGCCTGCATCAACTCCCTTAAGGTGTGATCAGAAGGATTAAGTAAGAAGTGTTCTCATCTCACCTGAGGCCAGATCTCTCCATAGTGAGTGAAACCTTCCCTCTCAACTTTTTTAATCATCTTTTCCTGGAAATCACTGTACACTTTGGTACAACACATGCTTGTAGCAGTGGTTTTTGGGTGGTTAGAAAGAAATCCTGCTGAGATTTAAAACAAATAAATTTCTTAAGAGTATTGAAGAGCAGAATTAGTTCTTAATTAAATTTCTATGGTGCCAAATCAGGGATTCAATCTCTAGGAAATGTCAGAGCTCCAGTTATCTGCTCCTGCATTAGTCACAGTCAACATTGTATTTATTGATGTTCTAAACACTTAGGTAATTGGAATGTCTCTCTCAATACAGAAATTAGAGGATGATTTGCTTTGGTTTCTAACCATGTTGCTTAAACTGTGGGCTTCCTCCCTAAGCTCTCTGCAGTCACAGCCTACACCACCTGAGAACCCTTAACAGCACTTCATGGATGTCTCTCCTTTGCCATGGACTGGGCCTGGAGGAATGTTATGAAGTAGAATGTCTCAGCATTTATTAAAGAAAATAAAACCACAGACACAAGCTGACAGGCTTCCCTCACAGATTTGTCTTTGATTTTGTCTTTTTTAATCTAAAATACACAAGACCTCTTGTGCCTGCATAATATGCAGCAAGTCAGCTGTGGGGCTGTGGTGCTTCCTCTTGGCACAACAAAAGCATCTCTGGCACTTCCCAGCTATGCTTTTTCCTCTCATGGAAGACTTTTCCCAGGAGTTCACAATTTGTCCCTCTGTGTGACAACTGAATCTGCAGGAGGAAACAAGATTTTCAGGAGTCATCTTTGCTGCCATTATGTGCATGTTGGTAGTATGGTTTGTGTCTTCAGGGCTCTTCCCTTAATTTGCCTTGCTTGGATTCTGCATAAAGACAAAGCTGTGGAGTTGGGTACAATGTTCTCAGTGTTGTCAAACTATCTGAAAAAGGCTGCACCCACCCAGCTCTGCCAAAAAATAAAGGGCAAAAAAATGGGGCAGCTGCTTGTGGTGAGGCCAGGTGAAACCTATTGATTGGGAAATCATGGAAGTGCTGCAGTATTGAGTTCTTTTGTAGTAGAGAAGCATGATAAATGGCTTGCTTAAAGGTCATTGTTCTCTAGATAATCTCCATGAAAAGGAAGTCTGCAAAACAAACTTGTCCTGTCTGCTTCAGGTGGCTAATATACAACTGTGGATTATGAGGCTGCCAGTGTGGGGATCACAGCTGATAGTCTGGGTGTGGGTAGGCACAGGGCAACTGATTTGGTCATCAGTTAAAAAGATGACATAATGCTTTAAGTAGAGAAATAACCTTTAGAAATGCTCTTTTTTTTTGCTTTCAAGGTTGTGGTGTTGTTTTTCAGTGTTGGAACATTGTTTATTTATTGGCCAGAAGCTGACAGGATGGCAATCTCAAAGCAGTTTGTGTCTGGCTTCCCCAGTGGGCACACTCAAACTGAGCCAAAAGTATGGGCATGAGGCCACTGCTGAGACCCTGAAATCCATCTGGGATGTCTTCAGTCGAAGTCCCTTCCCAGGAGAAACTGCTAGTGTGAAGTGTACCTTCTCTTGTATCTCTGGCTGTCACATCTCTTGTAGTATTTTAGCTCTTAGTACCATCTCATTATTTCTGTGTTACATTCCAGTTCCTCTTAGAATTAGTTCCCAGGCTAAGTTCATAGTGGTACTGTATCAACCAGGTGCCAGATAAGACTTGGAGTAAGGGAAGTGTTTAGCAAAGGATTTTTTTCTCTGGGAAGAAACTATTGTTTATGTCTCTCCTCTCTTGTATTTTTGTCTCTCTTCCTTATTTGCCAAAACTTGAACTGGGATGTAACTTATTTCTGAAGGAAAAGTCAAGATTTTTATCCTGTTGCTTTTAATCCAACAAGTCCAAGTCCAGATCAATTCCTCTTTTTTTTGGGGG
>VWYK01000261.1:0-10979 GCA_013399775.1 Semnornis frantzii | reverse complement strand
GTGTGACTTGGAAATGGGCAAAGGTAGCAGTTTACACTGGGGATTACAACTAGCGTAACATTTTTTAAACATTAGAAGGGAAAAGTTTGTCCTGTAGCTGGAAACTGTAGTGGTGATGTCTAAAACTGGGCTAGTCCTCGCTGATGTAGTGGAGAGGGAAGTGGAAGCAGGAATTATTTGAGATGTGAACTTAAGTATTTGAAAATACAAGTCATTCCTCTATCCTTATTTTAACTGTTTACAGGGTTGATATTAATGCCCAAAGTTTTCAGTAAATCTCTCTTTCATCTATTGAGGAAAAGAACTAAATAGCTCTGTCTAAAAGTTCTTCACTAAAGCTGTGCTAGGTTAAGCAGTTTGGGACCTCTGTTCTTGTAGTGCTGGCATACCCCTAGTTGTTTGTCAGCAACAAACAGATGGTTTGAAAGAAAGATTTACTAAGCATCTAATATCTAAATTAATTCTAGGTTGATACTGGAATCTAACAAGGTAATGTGGGATTGTCCTTTTGGCAGGTGTTCATTTATAGTATTTTCCCCACAGAAACCAGTTTCTTAATAACATTGAATTACAAATGGATTAAAGGGAAGGCTCTGAAGAAAGATGGGAATAATTCGTCAGTTTTCTGCCAGTTGACAGTGAAGAAAACTCCCTTTGCTGTTAACTAAAGCTTTATATGAGAGAGGAAAGCTTACAAGTTATATTGCATTTTTTTAATGTATACATTCTTGGAGCTTCTCGAAATAAAGTTTTACCAGTGAACTGAATTTGAGCAGTAGTACATGGCAACAATTCTTGAACTCTTGGTGATGTGACAGGAATCCTTTACTCCAAACTTTACTATCACCTCCAATGTATATGAAGAATGCAGAAGCACACCAGTGTTACTGAAGATGTGACTCATTAATTTGATCTCACGTCTCCATTCCATTTGCACTTTTCCTACTTAATAAACCAGTAAAATAGGACTCTGTGTGTGTGTGTGTGTAGAGAAGGAATCCTTCTCTCTTATGCACAGTCCAAAAGAATCAAAGACATAACAGTTTTAATGGACAGGCATGCTACAAATTTAAACTTCTGCAGATACTTCCAAGTAATGGAATTGATGGCATTAATTCCCAAGGCAATTAAAAAATTCTTGAGTAAAAGATGAAACATTGACCTTTTCATTAAACCATGAGACTCGGTTTTCTATCACACATAAAAGCTTAACCTGTTTGTCATTCAGGTTTCTGCAATACTTTTACATCTTAATTTTAATTTAATTTGGCAATTTCAGTGCTGTCACTTTTATTAGCATTAGCTGTTGCTCTTGTTTGAAAGCGTTCATTTCTACTCATCTTGTATTGTCATCTGAAAAGCTGTGTTGATTTTCTGGAGAGGGCAGGACTCCATGTTTATTCTTTAGCTTCAGCTTTATACTTTAAATAGACTAACATAAAACCACTGACCTTAAGAGTATGTGTTTCATGCACTCTTCATTGTTGTTCACTGTGATGGATGTCATAACCTTCTCACTAAGGACACTGAAGGGCACACAGTGAGGTGTTCCAAATATATTTATAATACAAGTGTTTTACAAACTCTGTAACAGAAACAGCAAATCATACTTTCAAAAGGAGTAGACTATTGTTACGTATTAGGTAGGGCAACTTTTTAATAAAAACATTCTTTTCTGATTAATTCAAGTAAATGTGATTACATGAAAGTAAAAAACAAAACTCTCTTTTTGGATTAATATTACACATTTGATAAATACAACTGTTGTTTAAATCTTTTGCATTTAGTCCTTCCTCCGTTGTCCAACACAAGTATTTAGTACTGATTTACCAAGGCATTATTTTCTGCTTGATATAGAGATATCAACAACAGTAAAAAGATGCTATGATGTTCTTTTAATCTCACAGCTAAACTAAATGTAATATGTGGGTCAGTCATGAATCAAATCTAATTGCTATGCAATAAAAATTGCTTAGCAATAAAAACTATTTTTAAAAATAAAGTTATTTTTAAAATAAGTTTTGTATCAAAGCACTCTCTCCAGTTTAAATGTTGATGTTTCTTTAAATACTGTGTATTTGAAATTATAGTAAACACACAATGCTTTGATGTAACAAAAATTATTGCATAAAATTGTTTGGTTTGATAGCCCGCAAAACACAATATCCTAAATATTCCTTTTTATTAAGTGGCCATGATTTTTACATTATCTGGATAGAGGACTGACTTTACTAGATCTGATATGGAGTATGTCTTCAGATTATTAAAAAAAGTGTATGAAATTTACTCAAGAAATTAGTTACTCTTCCTTGTGCAGCGGACAGTGGGTTAATACTACTTCCAAATACTTACTACTACAACTATAGGGTAAGCTAGCTTGCAAAACAGTATTAGCATAAAGCAACCTAATAAAGATACATGTTTAGTATCCTGCAGAGAATCCTTGGTAAGTGACTTTTCAAGTGACAGTTGTTAGATAGGAGTAGTATTTTAAAAAAGAGGGTATTTTAAAAGGAAGACTGTAGAAACTGGACAGATTTAGGTGCTTAAGAAGATCGAGAAGGAAGAGATGGTTGATGTGGTGAATGCTAGAGGGGCAGTGGAAGACTATGGAGGGTAGCTGAGACAAAATTCTCTCCTTCGCATTTGCTCCCACTTTGACTCTTCAATTATCCATACTTCAGCTCTATTCCAGATACAGGTGAAAGGGTAGTGAATAGACAGTCAACTTCATATGTCACACTTCAAAGTTTAAGAACTATCAAGACCCAAGAGAAATCTCATAAAATCTTTCCAGTACAGCAGTTTTAATAGATTTCTTATAGAGGATAGAAAACCTATTTGCTCCAAAAGACCTTCCAAAGAACATGATTTAGAAGAATTATTATAAAACAATGGCAAGGACACAGATAGCTCAGAGGAAAATATTTTGGCTTTTTCCCACCACCTAAGATGAAGACAGCTGGAGGGAAATCTAGCACAGCTGAAGATATATTATTCTTCTGAATCCTTAAGAAAGGATAGAGAGTGGAAACTGTACTCTAAAGTTCTGAGTGCACTTCCTGTTGAGTTTCTTCAATTGTCTGCATGGAAATATTTTGTGTACTATCTCTGATAGCAAAAGACATGACTGATACATGCAGTAACATTACCATAATGCATACTGTATACAATTAAAATATAAATTCATGTGAGAATGATAACATTAACCTAATTGTGCTAAGGAAGTAATAAAAATGATGAAAAGCTCTTTTAGACACTAGTGGATGTGCATATTTCACCTAATACAATTAATTGCAAAGCTGAGCTGGATATGCATAAAATCCTTAGAATATGATTTGGCCATTTCACTTTTTATGCTATAATATTGGATTTCAAGCACTATACACAATTCCAAAGTCATTCTCTATAGTGCATTAAAAAAAAAAAAAAAAGCCTTTTGTATTTAGCACCACTTCAGTCTAACAGACTAAGTAAGCATGTCTTCACAAACTACTTTGCAAATGAAACATTCCTTGGTGTCCCACCACCATACAGAAATGCACATAACTATACTAGTGGTCAAGAATTGAGGAGGGAAAAGTGAACAACACATCCTCTAATGTTTTTTTCCTGCCGTAGATGTTAATGATATCATCGGCAGGCTCAGATGCTTGACTAGATGCACGTGATGGGCCCTGAATCAATTCAGTGCCATATATTTCACTAAGAAATTGGAATTACTCACTTAGAAAATATTCTTGAAAAATTTCAGTGTTAGGTCGATATATTAAGTGCCTCTGTTTTAATCCATGTTTTAACTCAAATAAAGAAATATGTGTTAATCTTCATCTTCAAACAAGTTATTAAACATAGGCAGAGAGTATTATTATAAAAAGATGCACAAGCACAGGAAGTGCAATAGCACACATCAAAACCAAAATGAAACATTAAATTACAGCCTTCACAATGAAGAAAATGCTATTTTGTTATGTCTCAGTGTACTTTTACAATTTCATTTATTTTTCACAAATGAGGACAGGTTGCATATTCAAAGATTCATAGCATGGTTTAAGTTGGAAGGGACCTTGAAGAACGTGTATTTCCAACCCCCAGCCATGGGCAGGGACACTTTCCACTAGCCCAGGTTGCGCAAGGCCTCATTGAATCTGGCCTTGAACGCCCTCAGTGAGGGGGCATCCACAACCTCCCTGGGTGACCTGTGCCAGTGTCTCACCACCCTCACTGCAAAGAATTTATTTCTAATATCGAATCTAAATCTGCCCCCTTCAAGCTTAAATCCACTCTCCTCCTAGCACTACAAGCTCTAGTTAAAACTAACACCCCAGCTTTCTCATAGGCCCCCTTCAGGTAGTGAAAGTCTGCTAAAGGATCTTCCTGGACCTTATTTTCTCCAGGGTAAACAGCCCCAACTTTCACAGTTTGTCCCCACAGAGGAGGTGCTTGAGCACTCTGATCATCTTCATGGCTCTCCTATGGACCCGCTGCAGAAGCTCCACTTCCCTGTTATGCTGGGGGCCTCAGAACTGGACACGGTTCATCAGGTGGGGTCTCATGAGAGCAGAGGGGGAGAATCACCTTCCTCATCCTGCTGACCACACTTCTTTGATGCATCTCAGGATAGTTTTCCTTGAACATTGTTTCTTCAAAATTACAGTACATATTTCCTTTTATATATATCTATATATCTATATCTATATAAAAGAAAATATCTATAGAGATGCATATGATATGTATACATATTAAGATGTAGCTATTACAAACAAGTATAATTTGGAAATAAAAAAAAAAAAGCAGCTATAACAGTAATTGCAGGAGANTCATCCTGCTGACCACACTTCTTTGATGCATCTCAGGATAGTTTTCCTTGAACATTGTTTCTTCAAAATTACAGTACATATTTCCTTTTATATATATCTATATATCTATATCTATATATATATAAAAAAAAATATCTATAGAGATGCATATGATATGTATACATATTAAGATGTAGCTATTACAAACAAGTATAATTTGGAACTAAAAAAAAAAAAGCAGCTATAACAGTAATTGCAGGAGAAAACCCCATCTTTTGGGGCTTAATGGTATTTTAAATAGAAAACACAACAGTTTCCAAAACATTTCTTCTACTGATATATATTTGCATATTCTGTAAATTAAGAGCAATTTTTTTTTTTTTTAATCCTTATAACTAACAGAAAAAGCTGCTTCAGAACAAGGGAAATACAAGATTCAGTACTTTTTTAAATACGGAATTCAGCCAGTTTTCAAAGTTTAGTACCAAGCAGATCATTTGTCAGTTTGTCCTGTGTCACAGTCCTTGTCAATGGTGCTCTGCCACGTTTGTGAGCTAAGAGTCCGCACTGAACTTGAATATGTGCTCTTGCTCAATGAAAATAAAGGTTCAAAACATGTCATTTTCTACTGAACTACCCTGAATGAATAGCGCCACCTACTGAAGCCTCAACTCAACAAATATTGCACTGTAAGTATGTTTTGAATGCAGTTATTGTAAGTTTATGCGGTTTATGATTTCCAAAAACATTTTCATATTTAAAAGAAGCTTCACTTCCAAATGACAGTTTTGTTATTCCTTCTTAGCTTCATAGCATGATAGCTGCCTCACAGACTAGTAGTGAAAAAAGAAAATCCAACTTATTTCCTGTTACGTTATTTCTTCTTTGGGCAAATCTGCAACTCATGTATGGCTACGTTGCTAATATAAAACTTTTGTTGTCTGAGGCATTTGAACATCGGACACACCAGAAGAAAAACATAACTGTTGCTTCAGCAAGGTGGCCTAAGAATCAACGGACATTTTCATACAGTATCAGCCTGTAGTTGACTTTTAAAATGCCTTCTGTGTTTATTAATCTGATTTTAAAATAAATTTGCAGGAAGTTGTCTGGGGCAAAATAGATCTATTTCCCAGTTTAATCAAATTCTGTCAATTCATACATGGCTGTAATTATTTACTGTTGGTTTTGATTATTTGAAGGAATGGGTAGATAATTATGAAGATGAGGAAGAAACTTCGCTCACCTTCTTTCACATACTGATAAGTAAAGGCTGTATTTGCTAAAAATGAGACTTCTGTCCTCAGTTCCCTACTGACACACATTGAGTCTTAACTATTTATAAAGGTGAAGTTGTTCTGTGGAAATTACTCATGAGAAGAGTTTAGGTTTGATGGTGATAAGCAGATAAACATACAAAAGACAACTTCCCTCGTTTGTACCTACAAACAGTGCAAATTGAAATCTCTAAATAGGCATTAAGAATTAACATTAGATACCAAATATCTTCCTGTCCATGTATTTCAGTTCTTCACACAAAACTCAGAACTATGTTTTAAAAAACCTCTACAGAAAGAGTGTTCAGGAGGAATAAATATAGATTAAATATTTGAAATGCCTTGCTAAATTGATTTCTCTCAGTCTTTAGAATTCATAACAAATACAAAATATCAGCATCAAGTCTATTCACATTATTGAAGTTAGATAAATTCATGTATAAACATGGGGTTTTGACAGGGCAACAACCACTGCTTGAGTGAAATTTTGTAAAAAGAAATTACTTTTGCTTGTTTCCTCTGTGAATATATATGGACCCATCAGGACAATGCTGGTGTTAAGGAGCAGAAAACTACAAGTATTGGTAAAAAAATAAAGGAAAAATATTTAGGTTTTTAGGTAAAAAAATAAAGGAAAATATCAAGGTTTTGAAATGTAAAGGTCTTAAACTGCAGGAATTATGCAGAAATTTCTCAGGACAACTAACACCAGATCTACAAAAAAAGGTCATGGATAGAAGCATTGCACTGAGCTTTTGAAAAATAGCTGGATTAGAAGTCAGTGCTCACTTGCAATTTGTGCCCTGCAATTGTCTTGAAAAAAATGTTTTGTGAACTGCACAATAAAGAATTAAAAATGTGGTAGGCAGACTTCAGAAGAGCTGTGCTTTTAAAAAACTAATTTTTTTCTTTTTTTTTTTTCTTTAAACGTACACATGATTAGAAGAAAGTAGAGCTCTGGCCAATGTAAATCCAAGTTGTTAGCACTAGCCAGAAATTCCTATTTCCAGTAGCAGTATTAGGCAGTCTATGGACAAAAGGCAGCATTTTAATCAGTAAAGTAGTAACTCACAAGAAGATATGTAGCTCTAATTGTAAGCTACAGAAAAAAAAGATAAATAATAAAAAAAAAAATGGATGAAGGAATGGAGAAATTAGTGTAAAAAGATTATCTCAATCTTTTTCATCCTTTTAAAAGTTTAGCTTTATATTACACCAGAGATTTCATAGCTTTTCTCTAAAAGTATATCATGAAGATCACAAAAATTACTTCTTTTTCTCTGAAACACTATGCCTGACTTCTAACTGGGTAAAGGGTTGCAGATCTCATTACCATGTTTTAAATAATTTAAAAACAAAAAATGTGCATGTCACATGTTCATGTGCATTCTTTTTACATTCTTGTGGTGTATTTGCACCAACATTCAGTGTACACATCATTAAAAAAAAAAAACCCACAACAAAAACAGGTGACAAATACTGTGATTAAGCAATGGAGAATTTACCTTCTACTCAGAACTCCCCCTGACAAACCTAAAACCTAAAAGTTTGTAGNAAACCTTGGGGTAAGGTGTGGGAGTGGGGAGAAGGTGGAAGGGTGGTTGGAAGCCCCTCCTGGGGTCTCTGATTTCTGGGAGGGGTGTTGTGTGTCTGTATTACCTTAAACTTGTATATTTCTGTAAATATTCCTGTATATACTGTATATATTTGCTTGTATATTGTGCTGAGCTGTAAATATAGCTTCATCTCTTAACTTCCAGTCCGGCTGAGATCTAGTCTGGGTCATTTCAAAGTGTGGGGGGGCGGGGAACTCCCAAACCGTCACACATTGCCAAAAAAGAAAATATGAGTAAATTGAATTTCCAACAACTAATACTTTTATAAGTACATATTTGTAAACCCAAGAGCATTAGTGAAAACAAAATGTTACCTGAGAAATATTAGCCTAGAGCTAATGAGGTAATTATTTCCATTTTGACTTTGTACTTCCGTGACTTACTACTAGGTCTGAGTTGACTGTGAATAAACAGCCACACTTTATTTCTGAGTAACATGTTTACTGTATTGTTGGTTTGTACACATAATTTAGCAAAGCAGAATTCAATAAAGAAGGTGCCAAACTCCATGAAACATCTGCATTCCCTAACATTTTTGTCAAAGCGTGTACCCTTATTGGATGTAAGAGCATTATTGAAAATCAAAGTATATTTTTTTCGTCTTGACAATTGTCAACTGTATGTTGAGTCAATGGTCTGGAAATGATACATAACTATGCTGTTCAGCAAAGACTTGAAAAAAAAGTTTTAATTTAGAAAATAATAGCACGTTAAGCACAAGAGTTGGATGAGATCCATTTTTGTTGTTTTCACAACTCTCAATGTTTATTTTGTGCTTTGCTAAGTATTTACCACATAAGGAAGGGTGAAATTACTGGAAAGAAAGCACCACCCTTAACCCAAAACCCAAGACCAACAGCAAAAAAGAAACTCGCCGAAAACGCAACAAAGAAACAGTTCACTGCGCGCATAATGTCAGAGATCAACCATATGGATTTTTAAGTATATTCCTACTGGACAAAATTTTGTAGACAAAGAAAAAATATGAACTGTATGCTTTCACATAAGGCAGTAAGATAATTAATAGAAATACTCATAGTGGGAAAGAAAAAAAAAACATTCATGAGAGAAAATAAGGAATGTGAAAGATGACTTCATGAGACTATTAGTAGGTGACATGACGGATATTGGCAAGATATAATTATGTCTTGATAATAAGGCTTGACATACTGATAAAAACTGCTGATTCATATTTCAGTTCAAACTAAATGGATCTGATAAAGCATATGATAATGTCTGTATAGAGTGGAATGGATAAAAAGATGATAGGAATCATCCTGATGTGATTAATGTATTTGACATTTCCTTATCACAGATACTACCATAGCTTACAAATAATCACGAAAGATTCTAATTGTGTTCACAGAGCATTTCAGAACATAGATAATCTAAATACAATTACAAGTTACTTGCATCCTATCGATGTGTAAGTTTTCAATTTTTTTGGTAACAAAATTTTTTTTCAAGCTCTTAAAATTCATTACGTCATTCTAGTGACAGTTTTAAATGTTTCTTGCACATTTAGTGTCTCTTGACTTCATATCAGCCCTTTCCAGTTTAATAAAATCTTCAGTTACCCATAACAGTATGAATATCAGTGGGATAATGCAGTTGCCATGGTTCCTGTGTGAAGTAAGGAATCTGCCCCTCACTCCAATGTTCAGGGAAATGACAGGGGTTTCTACACTCCAAGAAAAATTAGAGTAACATCCTCAAGTATTATATACACAGATACGAGAGTAACTACACTTTTACTATTAGCAACATACAACTAACACTGCATGTGATTGCCTCAGTAACATATTACAAGATAAATTATGCAAGACAAATGGCAACTGAAGGCATAAAACTAGAAAAGGTGATGGCATAGTAAAGGTTTGAAAAAATGTGAACTTAGAAGAAAGGATTTCAAACACAGGGAGAATCTGTGCTCTTCACAGAAGAAAACATTATTATTCTTCAAAGATTTAAATGTAATTTCAGACAAACTTGTGGGTTCACCGAATAAGAGCACTGATACCAGGAGTGGGTTATGTAGCTTCAAAGGTTAAGTATAAGACCAGAAATAAAAGTAAAAGGCAAATTTATAAGCAGAATTTCAAATTAGAAAAAGCATTTTCCAACTGAAATCCGCATTGCAAGTGACTGACTCAAAGTACTAAGGTACTTTCAACCTATGAATGATTTTAATTCCAGTAACATAAGGACATATCAACTACTTTTAAAACCAAGTAGGTCAAGAATCTTAACACGAATTGAAGCAAAATGTAATTTGCTTCTTTCTCAAAACACATACATCTCTTTCCTGCTTAGCTCTTATCACTGTATAAACAATGTAATTACATGGAGAATATAATTGCTTAAGATTACTTTAAATTCCTTAATCACATTTAGCTATATAGTATTCTTTCTGCTGAATATGAAATAAATATCATATTCTGTCCAAAACATAGCCAGGTTTCTGAGAAACTTGTTTTCCTGCATCATTTTCAGTTGCCAGTAGCACTGACTCTAATTATGAATTACTTAGATTTTTTTTTTAATAGACTTTTGTGTAGTTTTATTTTGCAAGACATGATATTAACATGCTAGTCTCTCAAGATTTTCTGTTGATCCTCTGTGGACTACACTTCAACACAAATGTACTTATTCTGGAATCACATAATGTATTTCTGTAAAATTGGTTTAGGCATTCTCTTAGGCTCAAGAGTCTTACAAATCAGATTTTTCTGAACCTGGCTGTAATTCTGAATGGGCAGCAAAAGCAGATTACTTTTAAAACCTTTAAGGTTTTCTCTAGCAAGTTAGGAAAATTAGAATTTTCTGCGGTTCAACTGCTTAATTTACAAACTTCCTCAACAAAAGACAATTAGATAAAACCAGTTGTGTGTTAAAAGTGTTATACTCCTGGTTGTGCTCTTTTAAAGATAACAGGAAGACTTTATTTATCAAATATTCACGCTAAAAGCCCTCCGGGAGTTACAATTTCTTCATTTTATTATGCTTAATTTTTCACAGTGTAACATTAAGGCTAAAACAAAGTGTTTTAAGAAGGGAATGGAATTAATTCTCTTAAAATCAGGAATATAGTATTTGAGTTAAAAGTCTTCCTTCTTTCCTTCATTGTGAATTTCTAGCTACACCCAGCACATGAACTTGCATGCCTGTGTCAGGGAGGCTGATCCAGTCAAGATAACTGACCATGGATAGGAACTGCCTTTTTAAGAGAAAAGTGAATCCAAGAGGTTACAGTGGAAAATTAGATCAGTGCTTTCAGTATCTTATTC
>VWYK01000259.1:2765-13301 GCA_013399775.1 Semnornis frantzii | reverse complement strand
CTGTGTCCCTGCTGATGGCAGCTCCTGGCACTGTGAAAAGCCTCCCAGCACAGCTCCTGACTGGGGGGGGCTGGCACTGATGGTTGTGTGTGCCAAGAGAGACCTTCTGGGCTGTGTTTGGTGTTTCCAGAGCCATGGGAATGGGCTGGGAGCTGTGGAGTGAACCCTGAGCATCCTGGGCAGCTGTGTTTGGGGACCCTGCACAGGTCAATACCTCCAGCTTCTGGAGGGAGCAGTTCAAGCACTGCTCCCTGGACAGGAGTGAAAGGTGAGGTCACATCTGCTTGGGCTGCTGGTGGGCTGGTGAGCAATGCCAGGAGGGTTTGTCTGGAAACAAAGTGTTCTGGCCAGCAGGATAAAGGCATCTGGGTGACCAGGAGGGAGGAACAGCCTGAGCATGTGGTGACTTGGAAGCTGGGCAGAAGGTCAGGAGGCTGCTCCTCCAGTTGATATTTGAGTGCCAGCCACCCAGGAGGGCACAGAGGAACAGGCAGACCCTTGTGATTGTTGCTCACCCTTGTGATCGTTGCTCACCCTTCCCACACATGCAAGCAGGCAGCTCGTGGAGGGCAACCACCCTGCCAAGAGAAGTTTGAGCCTGGTTGGGCTGTGAAACCTCCTGGCAAGGGACCTTCTGGCCTGTATCTCACACAAGTGATGTTTGGGGCTGTCAGGCTTCTGGAGCTCTTCAGAGAGGAATGATCCTGGAGTGGGAGATGTTCCTTATCCCCTCCATACAGGTGCTTGAGGACTGCTGGGCAGACCTCTGGGCAGAGCAGCTGTGGGGACAGCTCTGCAGGGAAGTGGCTTGGAGAAGTGTGTGGGATGGTTGTGGGAAGGCTCCTCAAGTGGTGTCCTTCAAGTGGGAAGGAACCTTGGGAGGTCTCTAGATCAAGCTCTTGCTGAAAGCAGGGTCAGCTCTCAGGTCAGGTTCAGGGCTTCACTGAGCCTGCTTCTGAAAGCCCTCAGGGGTGGAGGCTGTGTGGCCTCCTGGGCAATGTCCTCACTGTGGGCTAAAAACATCTCCTGCTAGCCAGGGTGACACTGTCCTGTGGGTGGGAGTCCCAGGTTCTGGAGTCCCTACCTTGCAGTTGGTGCCTGTAAGGTCCCAGCTGGGTGCAGGGGTGGTTAGAAGAGGGGCTGGGGCTGGGTGAGAGCAGAAAATGCTGCAGTGAGAGGCTTCCTGGCAGCAGGCTGGAGAACCAAACCTGGATGGTGCTCCAAGGGTCTTCCAGAAGACTTCCGCAGCTCTCTGGTTGCTAAACCCTTGCTTAGCCCTGGGAAAAGAAAAAAACACTTTGCTGTCAGCTTGGCCAGGAAAGGGGGAGCGAGGCAGGGCCAGGAGAAGGTTCTGCTGCCAGTGTCAGGGCACAGTGGGCACCAGCTGGCACAGGGCTTCCTGCTGCTGGAGGGGAATTCACCCAGGGGCCAGGAGCTCACGCAGTGAGCTGCTGCCAACCAAGCTTCGAGCCGTGAGGCTTCAGCCAGGCTTGGCACACCATGGCTCTTGGCTTCCTGCTGGCACAGCCCTCAGGAGCAGGTCCACTTCTTTTTACCTCGTGGAAAACCTGAGGATCCCAGCCCGTGGTGAGAACTGGGAGCTGGGCTGCAGCACTGAGGAGCACCTCCAGCGGCTGCTGCCTCTGGGCTGTCACTGGTGCGCTGAGCTCGCAGCAATCAAACCCATCCTCTCTGGGAGCCAGCTTTTGTCTCTGGTGGCTCCCAAGCCTGGTGTCAGGAGGATGTTTTCTCCCAGCCTGGATGGCCAATGTCAGGTTGACCCCAGGGTTGTTCCTCCCTGGCTCTCCTTGGGGCTGCCTCTCCTCCAGCTGGCTGGGTACAAGCTGTCTCGAGTGTAATGAGACCATCATAAATCAGGCTCTGCTCTCTCCTCCCTACCCACCCCCAGGCAGCACATTCCCCGCCCTGGGCTTGTTTTGTCTGTCAGCCTTTCAGCAATCTTCAGGCCTCTCTGGCTGCCCAGCAGAAAGCTGTTTACCCAAGCTCCTCAAGAAGGAACCTGCAGAGTCCCTCTGCCACCACTGCTGGCATGGAGTCAGTCAGAAGGGTTGCTAAAGCTCTCTAAGATCACTGAAAAAAGACCTCTGGGATCACAGAATGGCTCAGGTTGGAAGGGACCTTTCAGCTCATCTACAACACCTCTGCCATGCCCAGGGACACCTCTCAACTAGACTCAGCTTGCTCAAGGGCTCATCCAACCTGGCCTTGAGCACCTCCAGGCAGAGGGCAGCCACAGCCTCCCCAAGAAACCTATTCCAGATTCTCACCACCCTCACACTGAAGAACTTCTTCCTCAGCTCCAGTCTAACCCTGCTCTGCCTCAGCTCCAAACCATTCTCCCTTGGCCTGTTGCTAGACACCCTTATGGAAAGTTCCTCTGCAGCCCCTTCCTGTAGGATCCCTTCAGCTATTAGAAGGCAGCTCTGAGGTCCCCCTGGAGTCTTCTCCAGGCTGAACAACCTCCAACCTTCTACCCAACACCTCCATGGCCACTAAAGCACATACCCCAGCACCACATCCTTGAGCACCCCCAGGGATGGGGACTCCACCACCTCCCTGGGCAGCCTGTGCCAGTGCCTGGCCTCTCTTGCAGCAAAGAAGTTGTTCCTGAAGTCCAAAGGACGTTGAGGAACCAAACCTCACAAGTGTCCAGCCCTGCAGATGAGACATGTTCAGGGCACTGGAGCTGCCCTGCTGCTGTCCATGCATGGAGCTGTTGGCCTGCTCTGGTGGCAGGTGATGGATCAGCTTTGAGTGGACCTTTCCTTTAGTCCATTCTAGAAAGTGGGAAAGTCCCCAGCCATGGTCAGAGTCACAGAGTGGTTTTGGTTGGAAGAGGCCTTGAAGATCAGGGGGTCCAATTCCTGACCCAGCACCGCCAGGGCTCGGCCCTGACCCAGCACTGCCAGGGCACCACTAACCCAGTACTGACCGGGCTCGGCCCTAACGCAGCACTGCCAGCTCAGCTCTGACCCAGCACTGCCAGGGCTCAGGCCTAACCCAGCGCCGCCAGGGCTCGACCTTGACCCAGCGCTGCCAGGGCTCAGCTCTGACCCAGCGCCGCCAGGGCTCAGCTCTGACCCAGCGCCGCCAGGGCTCGACCTTGACCCAGCGCTGCCAGGGCTCAGGTGTAACGCAGCGCTGCCAGGGCTCAGGCCTAATGCAGCGCTGCCAGGGCTCAGGCCTAACCCAGCGCTGCCAGGGCTCGGTCCTGACCCAGCGCTGCCAGGGCTCAGGCCTAACGCAGCGCTGCCAGGGCTCAGGCCTAACACAGCGCTGCCAGGGCTCGGCCCTGACCCAGCGCTGCCAGGGCTCAGCTCTGACCCAGCGCTGCCAGGGCTCAGGCCTAACCCAGCGCCGCCAGGGCTCGACCTTGACCCAGCGCTGCCAGGGCTCAGCCCTGACCCAACACTGCCAGGGCACCACTAACCCAGTGCTGCCAGGGCTCGACCTTGACCCAGCGCTGCCAGGGCTCAGCTCTGACCCAGCACTGCCAGGGCTCAGGCCTAACCCAGTGCCGCCAGGGCTCGACCTTGACCCAGCACTGCCAGGGCTCAGCCCTGACCCAACACTGCCAGGGCACCACTAACCCATGGCACCACATCTCCAGGGCTCTGAAACCCCTCCAGGGATGAGGACTCCACCACTGCCCTGGGCAGTTGCAGTGTTTTGAGAACCCTTTCAGGGAAGAATTTTCTTCTGATGTCCAACCTAAACTTCCCTTGGTGCAGCTTGAGGCTCTTTCCTCTTGTCCTGTCACTTGTTACCTGGGAGCAGAGCCCAAGCCCAGCTGGCTGCAGCCTCCTCTCAGGGAGCTGCGGAGAGCACTGAGGTCTGCCCTCAGCCTCCTCTGCTCCACACTACACACCCCCAGCTCCCTTGGCTGCTCCTCCCCACCTTCTTCTCCAGACCCTTCCCCTCTTTTGGTACCCTTCTCTGGCCCTGCCCCAGCCCCTCAGTGTCCTTCTGGTGGTGCCCTCTGCTTCCAGTCATTCCAGTCTGTTTCTGAGCTCCTTCAGAGCTGGGAAGTGCAGAAGGTTCCTGAGTGCCTGGAGCTGCAGCTGAGGCCAGGAGCTGACCTGTTGCTGCAGGTCCTCCCCACAGCAACTGGCACTTGGTGCCCTTCCCTCTGCAGCGGCTCCTTGCTGCATGCTTGCCCACTGATGTCACCCTGGGCTCCAGCTTATCTGCCACAGCCTAAACAGCCTGCCCAGCTCTGGGAGGTGTCCCCAGGCCCTGCTCCACAACCTCCCCTCCCTTCTGCTCCCTCTGCCTTACCCCACACCAGTCTGTGCCTTGGGTCAGGCCTGGTGGCCTGCAGAAGGGTGCCACAGGGCTGAGAGTGATAGCAGCCAGCCCTTGGCACTGAGGCAAGCTTGGGGGTTGCTATTTTGGGTTCTTTGGTTGGTTTGATTTTGCCAGGGCTGCCATTCTTGGTTGTGCAGGAGCACCCCAAAGTGCTGGGGGATGAGATGGGCTCAAGCCCACCAAGCTTTGGGCTGCTGGGCTAGGAGACCTTGAATGAGTCCTTCCAAGCCCACCCCTTGTGTGATTCCATGTTCCCTGTGTCTTCTGTGGGCTTCTCCTGCTCTCCATCTCCTGGCCTGGGCAGGAGGGCTGCCTGCCGTCACTGGGGACACACAGAACCCCACCAGCCTGCCAACATCTTCTACCCATGCCAGCACAAGCTCTCACCCTGGGCACCCCACTTCTCTGGGGCTGTACAGGACAAGGGCAAGGAATCTGGGGAAGGGTCTGGAGAAGAGGGCTGGGGAGGAGCAGCTGAGGGAGCTGGGGGTGTGCAGTGTGGAGCAGAGGAGGCTGAGGGCAGAGCTCATTGCTCTCTGCAGCTCCCTGAGAGGAGGCTGCAGCCTACTGGGGTTGAGCTCTGCTCCCCAAGAACAAAGAGGAAATGGCCTCAGCTAGGACCAGGGAAAGTTTAGGCTGGACACGAGGAACAACTTCTCTACTGCAGGAGTGGTCAAGGATTGGCACAGGCTGCCCAGGGCAGTGGTAGAGTCCCCATCCCTGGGGGTGTTGGGTTGCTGTTTGGAGTGGATGATCCTGGAGGGCTTCTCCAGCTGAAATGATTCTCTGGTGTCAGCTCAAGCAGCAGTTCCTGAGGCTGCAGAAGTAAGAAATGGGACCTGGGGCCAGGGAGTGTGGAGCTGATCCACTCTGCTCTCGCTGCAGGTGGAGTGTGCAGCAGTGGCAAGGGTGAGGAGGGCAAGAGCCAGGCTGTGCTGCAGGCCAGAAGCAGCTCCTCTGCCAGCTCCCTCCCCACACATCCCTGGCACATCCCTGTGGAAGCTGGGCTGGCAGCTATTCTCTGAGGGGTGCTGCTCTGCAGACTGTTGGCTGGCCCTGGCACGGTCCTGGCGTGGTGGCTGTGCTGCTGCTGGGTTCTCTTCTGTGCTGTCCTTTCTCTGCCCAAGCTCCCAGGACCAGGCTGCTTTGGCTGCAGTGCCTGGCACAGGGGGATCCTCTTGGTGTGGCTTTGCTGATCCTCCTTGTTCCAGCCAGAGAGAGGGAAGGGGAACAAAGCAGAACCCAGGAGGTTTCTCTTGAACTTGAGAAAGTTGTTTGGTGTCAGGGTGGTGGAAGCCTGGAGCAGGCTGCCCTGAGAGGCTGTGGAGTCTCCTCCTGTGGAGAGCTTCCAAGCCCAGCTGGAGCAGCAAAGGCTGAGAGCCTACAGAAGAGCAGCCCCAGAGGGCAGCTGACCAATGCTCAGCAACAGCTAAAGGAGCTGTGAGGGGCAAGAGGCTGGGACCAGACTCTTGTCAGTAGTGCCCAGGGACAACACAAGGGGCAATGGGCACAAACTGCAACCCAGGAGGTGCCACCTGAGCTTGAGGAGAAAGTTGTTTGCTGTGAGGGTGGTGGAGGCCTGGAGCAGGCTGCCCAGAGAGGTTGTGGAGTCTCCTTGTGTGCAGAGCTTCCAACCTGCCCTGGGCACTGTGCTGCTGGGCAAGCTGCTGTGGGTGCCCTGCTGGAGCAGGGGCTTTGGACTGGCTGATCCCCAGAGGTCCCTTCCAACCCCATCATGCTGAGGATTGTTGTGGAGAACCTCTGCCCACCATGCCAGGTTGGTGTTGAGCTGCAGGGGAGAGCTGTGGTGCCAGGCTGCAGGGGCTGGGTAAGGACAGTTGGCAGTGAGCAGCTGCTTGGCTCCAATTCCTCTTCCTTTCCCATGAACTCAACATTTGCATTTGCCAGCCCAAAGGGCTCTGAAGTGTCTTTGTGAGGTGGCCACCAGTGTCACCTCACCCAGACAGGCCTTTTGCCACCTCACCTCCAGCTGTCATCTGCTGATGGAGGCATTCCAGCTGCTTTCTGCCCTTGTTGAAGGCTGGACTGAAGGATTCATAGATTCATGGAATGGGCTGAAGGGATTTTGATAAAGTTTCTCCTCTCCCAGCCTTGGTGTTGAATGCCACTGGGAGACAGACATCCACAACCCCCCTGGGCAACCTGAGGTTGTGGATGTCTCCCTTCCTGGTGGCATTCAACACCAGGCTGGCTGAGACCTTTCAGCTAGTAGAAGGTGTCCCTACTTTGGTTGCTGACCACATCTGCCCCTCAGTGCTGGAGGTTCTCCAGAGGCACCAGACCAACTTCTTCCCACCCTGCTCCCTCCTGCAGGGCTGTGAGAGGGGGGTGGAGGTGTGGACACTTTGGGGAGAGGCTTTAGTGGCTGTGGTGGTCTTAGGTTGAAGGTTAGACTGAGTGATCTGAAAAGTCTTTTGCACCCAACCCAGCTCTATGCAAAGAGGATGAAGCTAGGTGTGAAATGTAGGTGGTGGAAACTCTTCCTCATCTATCTCAGTGGCTTTGTGTGCCCAGAAGCTGGACCAGTGTAGTGCTGGGATCCATCCCAGCTGCTATAGGTGGTAGGAGGAAGAACTAAGCAGCAGTTGTGGCCAAAAGCAGAAGCACCAAGAAGGTTCCTTTCTGTGCTCCCATCCCTCCTCTTTGGCTCTCCCCTGCTTGTCAGGCACAGATGCTTGAACCTTTCTCTTGAGCTGGGGATAAAACTGCCCTGAAGGAAGCCCAAAGGAGTTTCTGGTCAGGTTCAGGCTGGGATTTGCTGTTCTGTCCCCTGCTGATGGTTCTGCTTTGCCATCCAGAAGGCTCAGCTGGTCTGATGGTTCTGCTTTGCCATCAGTGGGCTCAGCTGGTCTGATGGTTCTGCTTTGCCATCAGTAGGCTCAGCTGGTCTGATGGTTCTGCTTTGCCATCAGTAGGCTCAGCTGGTCTGATGGTTCTGCTTTGCCATCAGTGGGCTCAGCTGGTGTTGAGTGGAGCTGGCTCAAGGAGGATCATCCCCCCCGGGGCTCCAGAACTCAAAACAAACTCCACCTGCAGTGATGCTGAAGGGCTGCAAGCACAGGAGCCTGCAGGTTCCCAGAGCAGCAGGTGGAGTTCAGCTGCCCTCAGCAGCTGTCCCCACGGAGGAGCTGCCCCCACACAGGAGCCCTGGGGGTGTGAGCTGCTCTGTGTCTGCCCCATGGCTCCAGCCCAGCCCTGCTGCTGGAGCAGGCAGGATTTGCTGCCTTGCTCTCTGCTTCAGCTGCGGGGCTGGGTGAGAAGTTGTTCAGCCTGGAGAGGAGAAGGCTCCCAGGTGACCTTACTGTGGCCTTGCAGTGTCTGAAGGGGGCTACAAGAAAGCTGGGGAGGGACTGTTTAGGCTGTCAGGGAGTGATAGGAATGGGGGGAATGGAACAAAGCTGGAAATGGGGAGAGTCAGTCTGGAGGTTAGGAAGAAATTGTTGAGCATGAGAGCGGTGAGAGCCTGGCAGGGGTTGCCCAGGCAGGTGGTGGAAGCCTCAGCCCTAGAGGTGTTTAAGGCCAGACTGGATGAGGCTGTGGGCAGCCTGACCTAGGGTGAGGTGTCCCTGCCCATGGCAGGGGAGTTGGATGCTCCTTGTGGTCCCTTCCAACCCTGACTGATTCTGTGACTCTGCCTCTAAGCTGGGGCTGGGCTGCCTGCTCTGTCTCCTTCCCTTCCCCCTCCCCTCACGGGCAGCAGCCAGGCTGAGACTCTTCCCCCAGCACAGCCCAAGCTGTGTGCTTGGCTGGGACCTGCTCACCAGGGGCTGCAGCAGCTTGCCAGGAGTGGGTTTGTCACTGGTGTGGCTTCTGGAGTCTGCAGGCTTTCGAGACTCATCTGGACCTGTGACCTGCTCCTGGTGATCTTGCTTTGGGCTGGATGACCTCCAGGGGTCCCTCCCAGCCCCCAGCCTTCTGTGGCTCCATGGCAAGTGCTGTGGCAGCTGCAGCAAGCAGAGTGGAAGGGCCAGGAGCTGCCCTGGGCTCTCTTTGCTCTCTCCACAGGAGGTGCTGCCTGCTGGCCAGAGCCTGAGCTGGGGGACAGCCTTAGCCAGGACTGTGACCAGCACTGAACACAAAGCCTGGGGACAGCAGGAACAAGGACCAAGCAGAGCTGAGCTCCCCTGAGCCCAGAGTGTGAGGTTCAGGGTGAGCTTGCTCCAGGGATCTTAGCTGAGGGGCAGGGAGAGTGGTGAGGTGCAGAGGATTGGAAGGGACCTTCAAAGGTCATCCAGTCCAACCCTGCTGCTGACTAGAGGAGGTTGCTCAGAGCCCCAAACGACCTGACCTGGAATGGTTCCAGCCATGGGGCAGCTCCCACCTCTCTGGGCAACCTGGAACAGGCTCTCACCACCCTTGGCATAAAAAGTTCTTCTCTCCAGTCTCAATCTCCCTCTTTCAGTTCAAACCATCCCCTCTTGTCCTGTCCCAACAGCCCTGCTCAAAACTCTGTCCCCAGCTTTCTGCTCAGCCCTTGAGGCACTGCAAGGCCACCAGAAAGTCTCCCTGGAGCCTTCTCTCCTCCAGGCTGCACACCCCCAGCTCTGCCAGCCTGGCCTCACAGCAGAGCCCTTCCAGCCCTGCTGTGGCCTCCTCTGGCCCTGCTCCAACAGGTCCCTGTCTGTGCTGAGCACTGCAGAGCTGCCCCCAGCACTGCAGGGGAGGTCTCAGCAGAGCACAGCAGAGGGGCAGAATCCCCTCCCTGCCCCTGCTGCCCACACTGCTGGGGATCAGCCCAGCACAGGCTGGGGCTGGCAGTGCTCAGTGCCTACTCATCTCTATCTTGGCATCCCCTGGCACCCCTAAGTCCTTCTCCATGGGGCTGCTCTCCAGCCCTTCATGCCCAGCCTGGATTGATACCAGGGACTGTCCTGGTTCAAGGCCAGGTTGGATGAGGCTTTGAGCACCCTGGGCTGGTGGGAGGTGTCCCTGCCCATGGCCTCTTTAAGGTCCCCTCCAAGCCATTTTATGATCTACCTAATTCTGAGGGAGGTGGCATCAAAACCTCCCTCTTCATCTCCCAGATGGAGCATCAAGACCCCATCAAAACACCACTCCTGCTTCAGCTACAGGCTTGGCAGCTTCTGCAGCCTGTCTTGGGAGAGCAGCACAAGCTTCCCTGCGGGCTCTGTGTCCTTCAGGCCTGTGTTGCAGATGTCTGGCAGGCTCTTGTTTGTCTGCCTTCCCACACTGCTGCATGTCTGAGCCCCCTCTGCCTGTGCTGCTGTGGATGGGGCAGCCTGGATGCCTGCAGGAAGTGAGTCTCGCCAGGGCAAATCCCTGCCTGCTTTGGGAAGGAAGTTGGGATGAATATTTGCCCTCTGGCATCAATTTCCTGTCCAGCAGTCTCCCAAAAGCAGCTGGCAAACAGCCAGAGGCAGATGGAGAGATGTGGGCTTGGCATTCTTCTGGCAAGGGTGAGAAGGAGGTCTTCTGGTCTGTCCCTCTGTCTCTTGTGGACCTTCTTGCTCAGCCCCAGGCACTCTCCCCCTCCAGCATCCCCTGGATTCTCACCAGGGAGCTGCTCTGCCCTGGAAACAGGAATTGATGACTCAATGGCAGGCAGCACCTGGGCCCATGTGGATGGATGCAGATGGTGCCTCAGGAGCCCAAGTGATGTGAGGGGCAGGGTCTGTGCTGCTCCTCTGCCTGCCCCTCAGCCTCACACAGCTCCCCAGGGACACCTCCACAGGCTCCTTTTTACCCACAGGGACCTTGGATTGTTTCCTTTAGGAGCCTGGAGGGTAGCAGCTCAGGGCTGTGTCTGCTGCTGATGTCATGGAACCATACAATCAGTCAGGGCTGGAAGGTACCACAAGGAGCAGCCAGCTCCAACCCCCCTGCCATGCCCAGGGACACCTCACACTAGAGCAGGCTGCCCACAGCCTCATCCAGCCTGGCCTCAAACACCTCCAGGGATGAGGCTTCCAACACCTGCCTGGGCAACCCCTGCCAGGCTCTCACCACCCTCATGCTGAACAACTTCTTCCTAACCTCCAGGCTGACTCTCCCCATTTCTAGCTTTGTTCCATTCCCCCCAGTCCTGTCACTCCCTGACAGCCTAAAAAGTCCCTCCACAGCTTTCTTGTAGCCCCCTTCAGATCCTGCAAGGCCACAGTAAGGTCACCTGGGAGCTCTCTCCTCTCCAGCCTGCACAGCCCCAACCCCCTCAGTCTCTCCTCACAG
>VWYK01000258.1:14410-34383 GCA_013399775.1 Semnornis frantzii | reverse complement strand
TTCCAATCTTACTATTCTGTGATGGACTGAGAACTAATCGTGTTCAAATTGCAGTGATATCCTCTAGGTTACCAGGAATAACAATTACTTCTCCCTCAGCCCGCTTCCAAAGGAGTGATGTGAAGAACAGTCTTAGGTTCCTTACATTCAGCTATGTATTAACTCAAAACAAATCCCACTGCAGTAAACAGATGCAGGTAATAAGGGTATCAGAATCCATCTGACAGAGATAAATTCAAGTTATTATGTTGGTTAACAGAGTTTTCATATTCCTATAAATAAATAATTTTCCCCAAACACAAAATGTAGCCAAAGATAATGATAGCATTTTCATTCCTTAATGAGGATCGCTGTACCATGTTAAAGATAACCAGAGAGAAGGGAAAGAGAGAAGCCCATTTTAAGCACTCCCACTCAGCAAGCCTGTATTAACCATCTTTTTGTGATAAGGAAAAGCAAAATAAATCAGTTTTTTGGAACACTGCTCTCTAGACATTTGATTTAATGGACTACACTATTAAGTCCTGTTACCAAAGTGCTATCTTCCAGTCTCCCAGTTTCCTCTTACACTACAAACATACAATATTTGCATTGCACAGAGTTGTCTTTCCCCCTGTGATAAGTCCCCATGAAATATCTGGAAGTTCTCTTGTGCATTTCACTGTACCTTTTACACCAAAACATGTCCATAGAGCTGGAATACAGCTCTAACAACTCTGCTGGGGTTCCTGGTTCCTTGTTAAAACTGGAACAGAATCATGTTCCTCCCTCAGGCACTGTCTTAAAAAAACTTCAGGCCATACGTTCCTGAATTATTTATCAGAAGTTATTATGCAAACAAGGATTAAATAATTCTCTTTGAGCTGCTTGTGGTAAGCATAGCAGCTAGAGGCATATTGCATGTGTGATATCTACATTTTATCCAGCCTTCCTGGCAAACAAACTGCATTTTGCTAGAGAGATGCAAGACTTGCTTTGCCTCTTTACTCACACTGGTGTAGATGAGAGAAACCTCCTTAGAATTTGATGGAATTACATCAGCATAATACTGGGTAAATTAATCAACCAAGGCCACGATTTGTTTCCAAATGCATTTGATTAATGAGCATTGGGCAAAAATAGTACAGGCTTAGACTTTATTCTGCCCTCTTGCTCAATTCTTTTGGCGTTGCTTTAAAAAACAGTTAATCTCTTAATGGATATAGGAAATAAACAATAACCACAGAATCATTTCAACTTTGAAAACCAGAAGCCAACTGTGTCATCTACTGCATCAATATCCAGGAGATTAACATCTCAGTATTTTCTGAAATGGGCATCACCTTCTAAATACACTTGAAAAACAAACCAACTGGTAAACCATATATACTTAAGCAACTGCTGTTACTTCTGTATGATGTCAGTTAAAGAAAGTTACCAGCCTGCTTACAAACAGGGATTTGTGCAGCTGTGCAACAAAAAAAAACCATTCGAAAAGAGTAAAAATACTGAGCTGCATCTGAGTGTGTTATGTGACAAAAGATATCTGGACAAAGAGATAAGGCAATTATTGCTGCTTCTGTCAAGGATAAACATTATCTTATGTTAGCTAATTTGCTCTATATGCAAACTTACACAGTATGTGTGACACATCCATCCCCTTCAGTAAGCTCCCAAAGATGAGAAATTGCTTTGTTCTTCTCTCCAAACTGACTTATTTACACACACAGAAGTATGCACAAACATGCACACAGGAGCTTTTCCATTTCTTAGCATGGCAAAGAGCCTACCTGCTACTATTAAAAAAAGGGATACTGAAAAATTAACCATAGCTTACCACAAATGCCTAGGCCACTAGTCTTTGAAGGCTGCATCTCTCCAAGTATTTAGGCAAGGTGCACCATCCAAGATGCTATATACTTTGGTTTAGAGTCTGATCCAGGAAAGAAGTCTTTGGTGACTGGCTTGTATTTTTATTTTGTGCAACGGCTCTTTAACCCCAGTAACCTCTAACTAGAACTCAGACAGGTCATTCCCAGGTAAAGGCTTCAACTGTTTTACCAGTCTCCCCTTTCTTACCTTCGGGCCCCCTGAGTTTCTCACACTCCAGTCATAGCAGCTCAGCAGACATCAGATGGTAGCTGAGATAGGTGTAAGAGCTGGAATATGTTCAGTAGATGTGTGTGGTGTAGCCCTCAAACTGTGAAGGCTGACAAACCGCAGTGCTGCTGCTCCCTCAGCAGCCTCTATGGCCACACTAAAGACACTTCTTTGCAGAACAGGCTTCGGGTGCTACACAAGCAGAGTTCTCCTGGAAGTCCTGAATCAAGCAGCTGAGTTTCTAAGGCAGGCGGAATTTCACACTCACCTTCTTAGCTTAAGATATTTCAATGGCTAATTCTGTAACTCTCCCCGGGTGAATATAGCCCCAAGCTAATTCAGTGACTAATAGCAAAAGCCAATGGAACTTCTAATTAATGTCAATGGGTACAGAATGATGTCCTTAAAGAAGTTAATTAAAATTGAAGGTTTTGGTGCAATATAAAGATGAATAATGGGTTTCATGTATTAATACAAATTAAAAAGACCCCCCCCCCCCAACCAGTAGCTCTAACACTGTTCAGGAGTATTATAGAGCTCCAGAGAGGAAAGAGATGCTCAGAGGGCTGGAGCACCCCTGCTATGAGGACAGACTGAAAGAGTTGGGGCTGTTCAGTCTGGAGAAGAGAAGGTTCACAGGAGACCTTTTTGTGGCCTTCCAGGATCTGAAGGGGGCTACAAAAAAGCTGGGTAGGGACTTTGTAGGCTCTCAGGTAGTGACAAGACTAGGGGGAATGGATCCTAACTAAACATAGATAGATTCAGACTGGATGTTAGGCAGAAGTTCTAAAATATGAGAGTGGTGAGAGCCTGGAATGGGTTGCCCAGGGAGGTGGTTNAGAAACAAAGACCTTTTACAGGCAAACTGTCGTGGTAGGCCTAAATATGCCAAGTGGGCTTGTACATGTCCTGGTTTGCCCAGGCACGCTCTCCTGCTCCCCCTCCCTCTGTGCTGGGGGTGGTGGCCACAGGAATGGGGACCAAAGCCCTGGCTGCACCTAATATGGGCAAACTGCCATCCTGATTGGCTAATCTATGTCCAAAGACCCATCAGTCTCAGGCTGAAATGGATATAAAGGATGAGCAGGTAGCATGGATATAAAGGATGGGCTCTCTGCTATTTGCTATTGTATCCCTGCCTGCTTACTACCTCATTGATCTTGAGCTAAGGCTCTGATGCCTCCACACATTCGGCCTGCACAGCCAGTGTGACACCATGCCAAGACTGCACACCACAAGACGTCCTGCCTGCACAGGAGAGCCTGCTGCCAAGAGAGCCAGGACCAGGTCAGAGATGTCTGCCTCCTTTCTGAAGCATCCAGGAGCCTCTAGTGGCTTTTGGCCCAGCAGCAACCCCACCATGTGCTTTGGGTATTGTACCATAATATTTGGTGAGTAAATACTTCAAGCCTCTTGTAATCGCTAATTGCCTTCTGCCATAAGCAGAAAGGAGCTTCGTGCATCCATCCAGTGGCTAAGCAGGATAACTAACTGCAAGCGGTGCAGTGACCGCACAAACCTTCTCTTCCAGTAAAAATGTTTGCTTATGCTAGTTGCCTTTAAAGTGTTCCAGTTTTACCTGTTCCCTGTGTGTGTAAATTTCCAAACTGTGCATTTTGAACCTTGTATATAAGTTTTCTGGTGAGATTTAATGTTAATAAACAGTTTTCATAGTTATTAACAATCTCTGCCTGGACATTGAAATTGATATAATTATTAATTTTGAATCATTTCATCACACAAACAAAAAAAGCAGCTGCATGGCAATTTGGTTATCATGTCTGTTGATAGTACCAAACCAAATTCAACTGAGACACACAAACCAGAGCAAGCAAACACCTTCATTGCCCAGTGCCACAGCACTGCCAATGCCTGCACCTCAGGCCCATTGGTGAGTGCCTGCCTATTCCACATCTGCTTTCTGCTGGGACTTTAAAAGAAACATTTAGTAGCAGCACTTCTTTTTTGTTCTGTCCTTGAAAATTAATCTTCAGAGCCAGCCACACACAGGCTGGTCTTGCCAGATATTAAGTGGCCTCTTTTTCTGTGTGCTAAGTGCCTCTCAGAACCAAGATAGGACTCAAAATAAAGCACACAATCAGATGCTATTCAAGTAGATTATTTTCTTTTCCCATATTTAAGTTGTTGATAGACAGATCCAAAAGCCTGCATCTCCTCACACCTCATTAATTTTTATATTTGGCAGTTTAAATTTTAAAAGTCCCAGAAGATTAACAGTGTTGTTACATTTTCTGTCTCAGAAAGGGGCAGGGGAGGGAGGCAGTGTCATGTGTTTTGGAGTTTTGCAGTTCTGGATGAATAATGATTTTAAAAAGGAAAAAAAAGACAAAAAAAAAAAAAGTGCCTGGTTGAAGTAGCAAGTATTTACAGTTTCTGGGTTCTGTTCAGAGGAGCTGACAGATTACTTGCCAAGCAGAGGAACACAGGACAGCAGGGTGAACGAACACAAGATCTCAGCGTCTCAGAGACAGCCAAGCGGCTCATTTCAGGACAGGACATGATGGCCCTCGCTGGAGGGCACATTACGAGAAGGGTTAATGGGGATTTGTTTTGGCCTAGTCACTTCTGTGTTGGCTGATAATTGAGATAAACTGCTAGATTTAAAGCTGGGCAGGGGGTAGGAGAGAGCAGTGGTGGTTGTAATGGCCCAAACAATTATTTCTTGCAGACTAATGCCTTTCTGTTGTGGTTTTTAAGATAATGTTCATGAGTTGCAGTATTTCCTCTTAATTTAGGCTTACTCTAAGTGAAGCCTTACTCATTTTTCTTTGTAGCTGAAGCTTTTTTAGGTAAGCAACCATACATTAATCCAGAGATGCGAGGAGATAACCTTCTTACTGCTACTGCAATCTTCCTAGAAGACTAGGGTTACCGGTGTAAAAGAAACTAATCTAATTATTCCACTCATCTCAGTTATTTCATTTGATCCTGCTGTGTACTGAGCAACTGATACACCCACCAACTACTTAGACCTTCAAAGCACTTGGTTTGGGCTACCTCTTAAGACCTGAAGTGCACCTAGAAGTTGTAACAACTTTCATGAAGGCAGAGGCAAAAATTGGTCAAACAAGCTGCTCTCTCTCACTCAGTTCTGTGATACAAACTAAATTATCCTTATCAGCTAGGTTATGCAGGCTCTCAGGAAAACAGTAAGTTCTCTGAACACGATGGTTTCATCTTCTCTGAAGTAAATGGTTAATCAGTTTTAAGGCCAAATCCAGTTTATAGCAGTGAGAGCAAGTTGCAAAGGCAGAGAGGCTTCCCTGTAAGCATACTTCCCCCTCATAGATAAGCAGGTGCATGGCATTTGAATTGGTGAGCTGAAGGCATCCTAATGCAATATTAGCCATAAAAGCAAAGGAATTCTGTGCTGAGTGAGAAGAATTGATTTCCATCCCCCCCCCCCCCCTTCCATAGTGTGGAGTTAAACTTGCCACGCTGCTGTTGCATCTAGGAGCAAACAGACATAGAAGTAGTCTCACTTCACATCAGGCCATTTTAAAAAGAGATCTTAATTAATACTTATGAGATTTGTCTGGGAGACCTAAGGCTTTCAGTACCTCATGTGAGTCTCAGTCCCCTTTAGGAAGTACATACTTTAAACAAAACTGTTGTATTAGGGGACCTGTACACTACTAAATTTCTCAGTACCCACCATGAGATTCCAAAGATGAAATACTAGAAGTCAGTTGTTGGATAGTTACACAGTTTTTAGGACTCATACCCCAAGTATGTACTGCACTCATCAGAAATAGAAAGGTACAGTGGTTTGTAGAGTTGAGACTTGGTAAGGGAAGGCACATTTCATTCCATTCACGGCACGTGTTAATGAGAACACTGCTTGACGCAAGCCTGTACAGACTCTTAGAGCCTCTGTAGCCAAGGTGTGCTTCTATTAGAAAGCTACTTGCCTAACCTTGCAAAATGTTCAGATCTGGGTGGTCACAGAATCATAGAATGGTAAGGTTGGAAGGGACCTCAAGCATCATCTATTTNCTACAGAGCCCCAACTCTCTCAGCCTGTCCTCACAGGAGAGCCAGTGTTTGCTGTTGTCCAGTAGTTCCACTTTTATCCAATCCTTGCCTTTAAAATTATGTTTTCATGTTCATCACTTTTACACAAATCAGCAGCGCTACTGTTTGGAGACCATTCAAATTATTTGCCAGACCAGTTGTGTTCACATTCTTTAGAAACCTTCCTCTGATGTTAAAAAAGTTGTTTTATTTCTTTTTTGTTTTTTTTTTTTTTGTTTTGTGGTTTCTTTGGTGTGAGTTTTTGGTTTGGGTTTTGTTAGTTAGTTTGTTTGTGAGTTTTTTTGTTGGGTTTTTTATTTGTTTAGTTGGTTTTTGGGTTTGGTTTTTGATTTGTTTTTTTTTAGGTTGGAAGGGACCTCAAAGCTCATCCAGTTCCACCCCCCTGCCATAGGCAGGGACACCTCCCACTAGTACAGGTCACTCAAGGCCTCATCCAACCTGGCCTTGAACACCTCCAGCCACAACCTCCCTGGGCAACCTGTGCCAGTGTCTCACCACCCTCGCTGAAAAGAACTTCTTCCTAAAGTTCTTTTCCTGGATCTACAATTAGCATTTAGGAACTTAGAAAGGAGTATCGTCAAGATGCATCTGATCTGAGCCACCCTCTTGATAACCTTTGTCTCCGCTTTCCCCCCCAAGCCAATGCCATTCTTACCTATCTCTGCCACACTACCTCTGCTTCCAGTCTCCACTTTTCCATTTTGCTTACCTCTCCTCCTCTATCTTCTCTCTGTAGTAAAAATTTTTTAAGTATCAAGGCATCTGGGAGATATATCTATACATTATTTGCAAGTCACAGAGAAGCTGAAGCTGGTATTCTTCTGGCTGAGCTGCATCTGTCAAACTGGGTTAATGTTTTCAGAAGGGATCTCGCTTTTCAGAACAGATGCAGAGCATCTTCTTGGCTGTGAAGGCCAGCGACACAGAACAGAACTTCTGCAGACAACAGATGTAAAGACCATTTTGAATCCTGGGAGAGTAAGATGTGAGATTTTTTTCACACCGTTTCCTTTCTGTGCCAGGAGTTTTGTTGCTTTCAACTCTACTCAGTGGGTCATGTTGCTTAAGTTCATATAATTGACAAACTGTCCTATAAATCTTCTAGCCAACACCTTAGTGCTTCATAGTCATCAATCTCACCCTCCTCAGATGTGCCTATTCCATAAACGCAATCCAATACAGTGAAACAAAAGAGTAAGGCACGTGAAGGGTAGGGTTGGTAGAAGACAAGTCTCATCCACTCAACTTCAGTTTTATGGCTGCCAGAAACAGTAATTACAGGATATTTATCCCAGAAAGAAATCTCAATTCTTAGTACGACATGGCACTGTAATTTGTGGGCAAGACTGTTGTGGTCATAAATACTTCTGTAGCACCTCTGCCAGACATGATCATGATCTCTGGGTAAATGGGCAGCTTCCTAGCAGAGATGAAAGATGAGCAACAAAGCAATACACAGCCCTGGAAAATCAGCTTTGCCTGTGCTGAATGAAGGTTGAGTTGAACAGGGCAAAAGGTACCTGCGAGGCTGTAAAAGCAGATTCCATTGGACCTGGTGCTGCAGCAAACTCACTTCCCTAGCCCTTCCCATGAGAAAGGATGATGATGGTCTGGGGCTTCTCACCCTCAGACAGTCACAAATACCTCCTTCTGCTCTACTAAAATAATGACTTAATTCATCCAGAGACTGCAGCTCACATCCTGCTATGCTTTGCTGCAAGTCTATAAGCCCCTTAGCAGACATTTCTTTTCAGAACAGCGTATTCCAAGGAATAAGTCTACAGTTGTGGACTACTGTGGACATTTAATGACATAACTGAGAATTATGCAACAGGTGCTCACAGATTACTTGCTGTTTGAGCAATCTGTTTAGAGGAGTATGACTCCACACCTTCCCCTGCGTGACAGGTTCTAGCCCTTGGCTCCCTGGTAATGGAGATGGATATGCAAATCCACAAGTGGCTCCTGTACCACTCAGCACCTTGAGGCCTTTGCCTTTTCAATTCATATACCTGGAGTCAGAGCTCTTGCTGAAAGCACCTCATGGAGTGGGTTGAAACATGAGGGATCACTCAATTTCAGGGGAGCGTGCAGTTCGTTGTATTTTTGCATTAGCTTCAGACATTATGCCACAGAACAAGAACTTTTCCGAACATAAATCTGATTGCCTGGAAGGACTAAATCCAATACACGCAAGAGTGTCACACCACTCTGCTCATGTTGATTACAATTTTGAATGGTGCATGCCCCACAAAACAAATCTATTGCCACACTTGTAGAACAAAATCCCTGAAGCTTATACAGGTCAGTAAACACAGCTTCTCTGCTGTAAAATACTTATTGCATATCCTGCCTTCCCCATCCATACTCAGGCTGAGATACACCTTTTATATTTATGGGTGTATTAGGGTGTGATAACATGTTTACTCTATTAAGCAATGTTGTCTAAGTAAGCAGGGGAAGCATAAATCATGTAAGCAGCAGTGAGAGATAGAGAGAGATACACGGAGTGAAAACCTCAGGGCAATAGAGGAATATTTCTAGATAGCCCAGAGATACGCAAGTGGAAAACAGGTGCAGAAGTTTGAAGCAGGCAGTAAAACCGTACTGCAAAAACAATGTGTCTGCTGGACAGTTAACATGGCTGTCCCAGGAAAAGTCTGTCTAGAGGTTGATTTTCTTGCTTCTTACTCCACCAGGAAGTCAGTGCAAGTGTTTCACATCCACATGCCGCCATTGTGCACTGATAGATCAAGTTCCTACAATAGTCCTGAGGATTGTGTGTGCTTAAAGATAGCGAGCTTCCCCCTCAGTTCCAGATTCTCCTACAAAATACTTCCAACAGTAAATGCCATGTTAAGATCTGTTCTCTGAGGGGTGGGTGTCCAGTGGACGGGGCCAATCCCTTTTTGGCGGCGTGCAGTAATATGGTGAGGAGCAGTGGGTCTGAATTTGAACATGGGAGGCTTCACCTCAACACGAGGAGAAACTTCTTTACAGTGAGGGTGACAGAGCCCTGGAGCAGGCTGCCCAGGGGTGTTGTGGACTCTCCTTCTTTGGAGACTTTCGAAACCCACCTGGATGCATTCCTGTGCAGACTACCCTAGGGGATCCTGGTTTGGCAGGAAGTTGGACTGGATGATCTCTGGAGGCCCCTTCCCACCTCTAATGTTCTGCAGTTGTCTCCCTCCCCAAACAATGTAAGTCAGAGGAGCAGAACTGAGGGAACAAAAGGCACATCCATAGTTTTTATACTTAGTGGAAGTCTTTTAGCAGAAGTCTTTTAGTATTATCAGAATATATATCAGGTGCACTTCTGTGTAAGGACTCTGGCATGCTGAAGAAGCGTGGTACACTGAAGAAGTAATTTTAAGTGGTGACCTTAAAATTCAGTGTTTAGGCACTAGGGCAGTATTTCTGCATATCTGTTATTATTACTAGCATTTGGATGCCATTTTAATCATCCTTATGTCAACATTTCCATCATGGTTCCATCACACAGGCACTGTACAGCTGAAATGCCATTTTAAGCCTTTCAACATTGCTTTAAAGTTTTTGAAGAAGCAACACTCTCCCCTCCTTCATGTTCTCAACACAGGAAAGAGATACACCTGACAGAGCAGGTGTCCAGAGGAAAGCCACAGAGATGACTGGGAACACTCCTCCCACAAGGAGAGGCTGAGGAAGCTGGGGTTGCTCAGTCTGGAGAAAAGGCTCTTTCCAGTGTGTGAAACAGGCTGTGCTGGTTTGAGACTAATTATAATATTTTAATGAGATAAATTAGATTATTGACTGTGAAAAAATAATAAGGTGATGTCTGTATTACTCATTCACTCTACTAGGACATATAGAAACAAGGAAACAAACATAGGTAAGTCAGTCTCTGCCTGGCTTTTGCTATAGTAACTCTTCTGCAGATCTTCCAACTAATCAATCTGCTTCTAACCCCTCCTGCTGACCTTTCCAGATCACCTGCACGTAAAGGACATTCTGAGATAAGGGAGGGAGTGGAAAGAAGGTGGAAGGGTGGCTGGAAGCCCTTCCCGGGCACTCTGACTGCTGGGAGGGGTCTTGTATTTCTGTATTACTTTTAATTTGTATATAACTGTATATAGTTGTAAATATTTGTAATATATTGTATATATATATATGCTTGTAAATTGTGCTAAGCTGTGAATACAAAGCTTCATTATTTAACTTCCAGCCACCCAGAACCACTACAGGGGCCTACAAAGGTTTGAAATTAGAGGAGCAGATTTAGACTGGATGTTGTGAACAAGTTCTTTACCATGAGGGTGGTGGAACACTGGAACAGGTTGCCAAGGGAGGTAGTGGAGGACACAGCCCTGCTGAGAGAGTTGGGGTTCCTCAGCCTGGAGAAGAGAAGGCTTCCAGGAGACCGAAGAGTAGCCTTCCTGGATCTGAAGGGGGCTACAGGAAGGCTGGTGAGGGACTATTGACAAGGTCTTATAATGACAGGACAAGGGGCAATGGGTTTGAACTGGCAGAGGGGAGACTGAAACTGGATGTTAGGAGGAAGTTGTTTGCAGTGAGGGTGGTGAGACACTGGTACAAGTTGCCCAGGGAGGTCTTCTGTGCTCCACAACCTCCCTGGAGGTGTTCAAGGCCAGGTTGGAGGAGGCCTTGAGTGACCTGTACTATTGGGAGGTATCTCTGCCTATGGCAGGGAGTTGGAACTAGATGATCCTCGAGGTCCCTTCTAACCTTACCATTCTATGATTCTATGAAATATTCAAAGTGAGGCTTGACAGGGCTCTGAGCAACATGATCTAGTGGATGATGTCCCTGCTGACTGCAAGGAGGTTGGATTAGATGACTTTTAGAGGTTCCTTACAAGCCAAACCATTCTATGATTGTGTGCCAACACTGCTAATTTCAGAATAGGAAAGGGCAAAACAACTGAACAGTGTTTGTTTCTTTTGAGTGCCATAAACAGCCTGATTTTTTAACACTATTGAAATACAGATGTGAACAGCACAATCTAGCGCTGCAGAGCACATAAAGAATCCAAACAAAGAGACAGAACATTGTAAAATCCCTTTTAAGTTTTTTACATGTTATGCCAGGCAGGACAACAGCAAACCTCTAATTTTAATGGTCTTGGCAGATATTAAGAAAGAAGCGACTTGCTCTAAAGTCTATCACCAATCAAGGAAAAACAAGTTCTACTAGTACATTACTTTAAGTGACAGAGCCATGAATCACTATAACCCTTGCCAGATCACAATCTGACATCAGAGCACTGTGATTTAACTTATCAGGAGCAGTGAGGATGAAGATTTCCCCTTCCACTGACACCAGGGCACTTCAGAACAGCTGCAGACTGTAAGCTGACTTAAGCACAAGGATTTATATTGCCATTTTGTACTGGTGAAGTGTGTTTCATGCATGCAGTTTGGTGGGTTATTTTCCATTTTCAGGAGTTACAGTCAGGCCATAAATCATGTGACCTTCCCAAATTTACCCACCACTTACTCCCTATAAGATATTTTATTATGATCTAAATTATGAAACACCCAAGCAGACAGGAGCTATCATTCAATATTGTAGTATAAGGGCTACTAACTTACAGCTAAAGACTGAACTGCTACAGGTCCTCATTTAAGCTTAATCATTTCTTTTAAAATACATCCTTTAACTGTTGAACACCATGTAAGCCAAGCCTGCAGAGGAACTGCAAATAAGCCTTTTTCCCACACAACACTCTCATGCCAGACTTACCTCTTCTTAGGAGCTGCATCTAGCAGATAATTTTCAAGTAGCTTTTAACGACAGCAAGAACCCTTCTAAAGACAGAGCTAGAAGTAGTCTTTATTGATCCTGGCCCTCCCCTTTTTACCTCTCCCTCCTAACCACAAAACTGCTACAGTCGTAGTGCCCTATCACCCCTTCTTCAGCATCCAGAGTGCTTTTTGGTCTCTGACACAGCAGCTTGATTCCTAAGATAGTTACATAGAGCTCATTTAAATCTCTCTAATATATTCCTAGCTACAGTTTGCACACAGGTGTTTTGAAACATTTAACTTTGGCCCAGGGTGCTTTGCTCTAAGTATATGCTCATTATTGCACTAACTTCCACTGGGATGTTATGGAGGTTAGTTGATACTGATTCCAGTTATGTCTTTAGGTGGGTAGATGAATCCTGGTGAAAATAAAACAAAAGTACCCTTTTATCATGTCACCAGCAACTAAGCTACTGCAGTGAGTGTTATGCCAAGAAAATTGAAGCACATTTTCCTACACTAGGATATTCTTTCAGTAATCACATTCCCATTTCTACAATTTTCCTTATAGAATCATAGAATGGTAAGGTTGGAAGGGACCTCAAGGATCATTCAGTTCCAACTCCCCACCATAGGCAGGGACACCTCCCACTAGTACAGGTCACTCAAGGCCTCCTCCAACCTGGCCTTGAACACCTCCAGGGAGGTTGTGGAGCACAGAAGACCTCCCTGGGCAACCTGTGCCAGTGTCTCACCACCCTCACTGTAAACAACTTCCTCCTAACATCCAGTTTCAGTCTCCCCTCTGCCAGTTCAAACCCATTGCCCCTTGTCCTGTCATTATAAGACCTTGTCAATAGTCCCTCACCAGCCTTCCTGTAGCCCCCTTCAGATCCAGGAAGGCTACTCTTCGGTCTCCTGGAAGCCTTCTCTTCTCCAGGCTGCAGAGCCCCAACTCTCTCAGCCTGTCCTCAGAGTAGAGCTGCTGCAGCCCTCTGAGCATCTTTGTGGCCCTCCTCTGGACCTGATCCAACAGTTCCACGTCCTTCCTGTGCTGAGGTATTCCTTCTGTCTTTCCTATTTGTGTTGCTGGTTTGCCCTGGAATTCCACAGGTCGCTCTAATGAAGGACGAAGCCAACAAGTCTCCCCTCAGTTTATCTGCTGAAGTAGAGCTGTATGCTGTTAGATGTGCGATCGATGCACAATGGAAAGATGGTTGCTAAGATAGGCTGATACATCTTGCCACACTGCATACAAATCTGCTTGCTGATGTGCTGGCCTGTAAATGGTGTTCCCTTGTTACTGCGATGTTCTCTAATCTCCTCAGTACCACCAATTAGAAAGTCGGTATTTTACAGAGAAGATCTTTAAAGCTTTTTCTTGATCTATTGTTGCTATGCATCTGTTATTCAGCTGTATAAAGTAATCAAGGAATGCTGTCACGGAAAGAAAAGCATAGCTATCTCTTAGGAACATGACCACGCATATACAAAAATCACTACCAAAAAACACTTATTCCTGCAGCCACATTATGTCAGTTCTGCAGTTAATTGCAAACGCAGATTGTAAGAGGGGAACTTCTATCCACAGCAGACCTGTCTAAACAGAAGAATAAGTAGGTCTTAGATGCGAGAAGGAGCAAGAAATTTAATTTCAGAGTAAAACTGTGCTTGACTTTCTAGGGAAAGTTTTCACTTTCATAGCTTATTGGCCACCAACCTCTGCCATGAGCCGAGTGTCAGGAGCGGAGACAGGTTCTGCTCACTTGCTCCCTGTGACAGAACAAGGAGCAATGGATGGCAGCTGCAGCACAGGAGGTTCCACCTCAGCACAAGGGGGAACTTCTTTATTGTAAGGATCCCAGAGCACTGGAACAGGCTCCCCAGAGAGGTTGTGGAGTCTCCTCCTCTGAAAACTTTCAAGGCCTGTCTGGATGCATTCCTCTGTGCCCTGAGCTAGATTGTCTGGTTCTGCTCTGGCAGGGGGGTTGGACTGGATGAGCTCTTTGGGTCCCTTCCAACTCCTGCGATTCTGTGATCCTGTAAGAAACCCCTGCCTCATCTGAAGAGTCCTGTGCGTGATGGAGGCCAGAGCAATAAGCTATACATTTTAAAGGGTTGGGTTTTTCTTAATTTGTTTATTTCAAACATGTTTGTTAAAAATAAATGAGGTGTGTATGTTAAGACACATGTGCACCCAGCCAGTGCTGCTACATGCACCTCTGCATGTTGTGTGTGCAACTCCCCAAGGTCTCCCTCTTCAATTACTAAAATCTTCATCTTTAAGATAACAATTCTCTGGTTTCATATTTGTAGAAAAGTAATTACATTTATACTTAGCTTTTCCTCTTCTCATGCTTTACTGCATGTTTATTAAAGGACCCTTTGAAGCAAAGACCTGCTTCCACATAGTCTGTTATTAAACAAGCTCGAATTGCTGCTTTCATTGTGACACTTAATTGGGATGCTGTGTGTCAGGATCCATTAGAGCTCTCCTGCCAGTGCGGTTGGTTGTGCCATTTTATGCCATATGGAAGGCTCAAGCTTGGAAGCGATTTTTGGGAAGTTTGATCTTTGGCCAATGAAGGCTAGAATAGAACTGAAGGAGAGTCCCAGCTCCAGGGAGTTGCAAGTGCAGGTTGAGCTGCTCTCTGGTGTGCTCTAGTGGCTGACGACATGAATGGGACTAAAAACCAAACGTCTCATCACTAATTGCGTTAACGGGGAGATGCAATCATCTAATTAACATCGCCTTTTCCTAGAGGATTAACTTAGATGATTGTATCAAGCCTAGGAACTTTCCTGTAGCAGAAAGTGATGGGAAAGCTGGAAGGGACTTGCAAAAGTTGGTGGAAAGGAAGACTTGAAGTATTTCCTAATTGCTTAAAGCAACAACAATGGGAGTAGTTTTACAAAAGCTATAGATGTTAGGAGGCCATTAAAAAGCTAGGTGCATTTTATTTATGTATATTTTTATCATTAATACTACTACAAATATTTGGTATCATCTTGTAAAACAAGTAACACAATCCTTGTTTTCTAATGAGGGTCGCAAGTTTATGAGGATGTTGACACCAGAAAATTTGTGATACTTTTTTTGCCACTAATTAAAATGAATTTTGTTTCTAGACAACACACCAGGTATAAGGATCATGGATTGGAAGCTCATTCTACCTTTCAAATTAAGTTTTGTTAATTGGAAATAGAGCATTCATAACTTGTTTATGCTGCTACTTTAATTTCCTGTAGAAAGTATATTCAGGTTTTTTTTCCCCTGAGTTATTTCCAACTTAATTAATAAACTGCTTGAAAAATAAACTAATTTTCTTAGGTGCTACAGTCTGAACATCACAAATGGGTTCTGTCTGCCTCTTTAAGAGCAATAGTTGTAGGTTGGATTGCAATTTTAGTACCTCTCTTCGATGGATCTCTTCATCTCCGTCTCTGATTCCAGCAACAGATTTTTACAACTGAAGCTGCATTACATTCATAAAGCATTATTGTGACCTTCTAGTTGATAGATTTTAGGCAAGAGCTTGCTGGAACTCACAGCAGAGCAGCTAGTATTAATTTTACCTTCAACATTGTTGTGCTATTTGTAAATCTTCTGCAGTGAGAAATAACAATTACTGGAATGTTGACTACTTTTCCCTCTCTCTGCATGAAGATTTACAAATTAAAAAATATATACATTGTTCTAAAATAGCGAGCGGTAAGACTACTTTTGCTATACCTGACACATACGTAATGACGTGCAGAACCTTATAGCAAAGTACACTTTCAGTATTAGGAAGGAGGCCAGGGGCTCATGAAATATTCAGTTAGGGGCTGCATTGAAGTGCTCTGCTATATCGAACCAATGCAGCAAGCTGTTTTCAAAACTAAAACCAGCCCAGATTTTTTGCCACATGTTCATGCTTCTGCAGAACGGCAAGAAACAGCACCTAGGGCAAATACTGCCTCTGCTCAAGGAAAATTCTTGGCATTCAGCTCTGGTGGAAGCAACTCAGAATATATTTGTATTGTCAGAGAGGTACAGATTTGTAGGCACGCAAAGCCTGAACACCAGTGAATACAGGGCAAACACATCAAAAGGAAATGATTTCTGCAAGGTAGGTGCTTTTGCTGGGGGCATCTTGGACAAACTAAAGATGAGGTTTGCCTCTGCTGAGATGTACTCTAGGGTCCTATCCATTCCATGAAGTTAAAATACAGGAATAGGAAACAAAAGAGGCTTTTATTTACTAAAGGCATCTACATGTTTGCTTAATAGCCAATCTTTTGAAGGAATTAAAGGTTTCTTCAGCTCTTAAGTTGAGCGAGGTACATCCTAGAATTTTTCTGACACTGCAGTCAAAGGAAGTAGAAAGGATATTTGTGTAAATGAACTGTCACCTCCCCAGGTGAAATCACTGAAGAGGGAGGAGGGAAAGCAACTCTCTCTTCTTTTCTGGGAGAGTTATTGCCATTTCTTTTAATAGATTTGCCCTTTGAATCTTGTATTTGTAGCCAAGAGTTCAAAAAAGCAAAGTATGAGGGGAGAGATAATGGAAGGGGGAAAAATAAAATTACAAACCGACTACATAATAGGAAGAAAGAATGAAAGTAAAGGTATGAGGAAGAGAGTGAAAGGACTCTAGACTGCTAATAACAAAAGCAGTTACATACATCCAGGCAATACTGATGTCATAAGAGAAAAGCAGAGATTTTAAACAAGCCTGTGGATGAAGCTGAGGTAAAAAGGAAATACGTAAAAGGAAATGTGTGATGCTCTTCTCTGGCCGCAACAGACTGTTTCCTGGGGTTTATATTTAAGTGTGTGTGTGTGTAAGCAAATACATCTAGGAATAGTGGCTTCAGTCATCTGTAATTCAGAATCTAGTGTCTTCCTAAATTAAGTGTATCCCTACAAAATCCCCAAGGAATGCCTTGAACAACTCTTCCTTCACAGAGTAATCATTCAACACTTCCCTCTGCTTAACACTCTCAAAGTATTATCTTGTGCATTCATCATTAGATCTGTCTCTCCATGCCTGCAGAATTGTTCCAGTATAATATTTATTTTTAAATTTAATCTGCTAAATGTACCATCAAGAATCAATTCTGCAGAAGCACCACTTAGTAATAGCTACTGCATCCTTACCAAGACACCCCTCAGAATAATTTTCAAAGTTACATCTGTGCTGCTTAAGTCAGTGGAAACAAGAACAGACCAGACCTGCATAGTTTGTGCCAGCTTGGTAGTGGCATGCTGTAAAGTAAGCAGACAGTATTGGGGAGTTAGAAGACTTGTTTTCATTAGACTATCTCCATCATAAAAAAAGAACAAACTGGGGACTGACCCGGGGAGAAGGACTTGGGAGTCCTGGTGGGTGGCGGGATGGCCATGAGCCAGCAGTGTGCTCTGGTGGCCAGGAAGGGCAATGCCATTATGGGGTGTAATAGAAGGGCTGTGGTTAGTAGGTCAAGTGAGGTTCTCCTGCCCCTCTGCTTTGCCCTGGTGAGGCCACATCTGGAATATTGTGTCCAGTTCTGGGCCCCCCAACTCAAGAAGGACAGGGAGCTGCAGGGCAGAGTCCAGCACAGAGCCACAAAGATGATGAAGCTGAACATGTTCCTTATGAAGGGAGCCTGAGGGAGCTGGGGCTTGTCAGTTTGGAGAGGAGGAGACTAAGGGGGGACCTCATTCATATTTATAAATATGTAAGGGGGGAGTGGCAGGAGGATGGAGCCATCTTCTGCTTGGTGATGCCCAGCGACAGGACAAGGGGCAATGGGTGGAAGTTAAGGCATAGGAGGTTCCATGGGAACCTGAGTAGGAATCTTTTTCCCTGTGAGGGATGACAGAACTCTGGCACAGGCTGCCCAGGGAGGTTGTGGAGTCTCCCTCTCTGGAGATATTCAAGAACCGTCAGAATGCATTCTACTGTGATCTGCTCTGGGTGATCTACTCTGGCAGGGGGGTTGGACCAGATGAGCTTTCAAGGTCCCTTCCAGCCCCTAACATTCTGTGATTCTATGAAACCCAAAAAAACTCACAAGAGTAAGTGTCGGGAATGCAGCACTGACAACTGCTGTCATCATCTTCTCCAGTGAAAGAAGTATCAATTAATTTAGTTAATTAGTTCTTAAAGACCCTCCGAACTGAATTGTGTTCAAGAAAGGAAGTTTCCTCTGCTTGACTCTGCTCACATCAATTCAGAAGTTTTCTAAAACTTGATAAGCTGTTAAGAATTTGGAATATTCAGCCTTCAATAGTGAATATCCTACTTAATTAAACAATCAAGCAAAATAAATCCCTTTGCTTAGGTGAGCTTCAGAGAGTGAAAATTGAAAGCATCTCATTTTTAGTTTCTATAACATTAAACACACACATGCAGAGAACCAACACAAATCCTTGCCATGATCATGCACCCAAACTTGGGATTTGAACAGAAGTTGTCATAAGAACTCTTTCTCCCTTGAAATGAACTCCCTGTTTATTGGAAAATCTCTAATACCAAGAGGGAAAAACACAGGCTTCAGCACCTTCCCAAATACACACACGGGAAAAAAAAGGATAGTACAGGAGACAATATAGGAAAAGAAAAAAAAAAAAAGAGAAGCATTTTGAGTAGCTCTGCTAATCAGAGATTATCTAGATCTATGCAGCTATCTCTGCCCTCCAGCTACAGGAGCAATTGTTCTGGAATACAGGGGAGAAAATAGTCCAGGTAAAAATGAAAGCCACCATTCTGCTCTGAGATGTATACATGTAACTGAAAAAAAAACAAACTTGAACAAATTGCAAATGAGCAAAAAAGCAAGTATGCTTAAAAGTATGGGATAAAGAGGTGTGCTTTTTGGAGTCAGAAAATGAAGTCAGGCTGCTAAGTCAGGCTGCTAGTCATGTGTTTCTGGGGTAAGAAAAATGTAGATTAGAAGACTCTAAAAGCCTGTCACTGCATTATACTTACCTTCACACATATACATATATAATAGGCATCAGCTAAAAGCAGAACCATTTGGTCTGGGTTCATCACTTTGCATTTTAGTCTGTACAATGCTATCTGGATGTTTTAGCTGGGAAAAAAAAATAGTTTCATCAGTGAATGCATCACTAACCTCAGAATTGAAAGATTTATCGGGGTATGTTTGCATGACAAAATACAGCACTACACAGAAATATACGAGCTCTAAATGTGATATTTCCAAAATGGAAAAGGATTTAACTGAATTAGCACAGTCCTCTGATCAGCCTCCTATGCCCTGCTGTTCAGTAAAGCTACTTAACCCAGAACTGTACTAACACACTTAATAGTTGTCCTGGTTTCTGTGATAGCCCAACATGACTCGTCACTGAATTTAACTCAACAGGGATTTACATGATGCTTTCCAAAAAGGATCCCTAAACCTCCCAACACCTCCTACTTTCAACTTAAATAAGACTTTTACTAGCAAAGTGAAAATATTTTACTTATTACTACGGGTCCTGAGAAGGAGTTGGGTCCAATAAACCATTCGCGTCTTCACAGTGGAAAAGATGGGAGTTTGAAGAGCGCACTCACAGCATCAGCATCTGAAAACCACCTGGAGCAGTAGTACAGCACTTAGTGAGACCTGCAAGGACAGGTACTCAGTGGGAAGCTAAGGGACTCACTGGAGACAGGAATGTGAAAGAGAGAGAGAAAGAAAGAAAGAAAAAGCGAGAAAGTGAGACAGAAAGACAGAAAGAGAAAGAATGAAAGAAAGAGAAAGAAAATGGAAAAAAAGAAAAAAAAAGAAAAGAAAGAAAAAGAAAAAAGAAAGAGAAAGAAAAAGAAAGAAAGAAAAGAGAAAGAAAAAGAAATAAAGAAAAAGAAAGAATGAAAGAAAAAGACAGAAAGAATGAAAGAAAGAAAAAGACAGAATGAAGGAAAGAGAAAGGACAAAAAGAAAGAAAGAGAAAGAAAAAGAAAAGGAAGGAAGGAACTCAGAAGGAAGGAACTCAGAAGGAACTCGGAAGGAAGGAAGGAACTCGGAAGGAACTCGGAAGGAAGGAAGGAAGGAATCCAGAAGGAAGGAAGGAAGGAAGGAAGGAAGGAACTCAGAAGGAAGGAAGGAAGGAAGGAACTC
>VWYK01000257.1:0-11867 GCA_013399775.1 Semnornis frantzii | reverse complement strand
ACACAGGAGTCTAAGAAGCAGCCTGAGCCTTCAAATGGCAAACTAAAAATGTCCACTCCAGGGCAATGGGAAGATGTGGAAGCTTAAGGGACAGGTCATGTATATTGGGGTTACTGTGAAAACGGGCTGTAGTCACTACACAAAAGGCACTGCTGTCAGGTGGACTTAGAAAAGGAGACTACAATGCTTTCTCAACAAGGCTCCATACCACTGATTTGATCAAAGTACAAAGGATTCACAACTCTTCTCAAATTCAAAACACAGCTGATTGCAAATCATGAAAGTGTACTTTGCTATAAACAGTTTACGCAAATCTTCAAATCTTCTCTGAAAGGAAACAAACTGGATAGGGAAGTATCCTCCTCTAAAATGATACAAACTCCATGATAATGGGTTTTGCTATATTTATTTAAAATTTTGCAAGGGAAACCCTAAATATCAAATACTTTATGGTGTCACTAAGGAAGATTTTAGCATATCAGTCCTAGGGAAATAAGATTATAATAGTAATTTGATTGTAAAATACAGAGATTTTATATGTTGAAAATATCATCTATCGCAGAAGTTAGGTTTTGTTGTTATCTGAAGAGACTAGCTAAAAGTATTGGCAGAGCATTAATAGTGACACAAAGCTGGAAACTGTAGGTAGGAAAAACACATGAGAAAATAGGATGTTATCAGAAACCTTCAGGCTAGAAACCCGCCTTTGAATTCCTAAATGTGTGATAAGAAGAGTTATGTAACATGGTTAAAACTCAATAAACAAAGCCTGTCTGCTCAGGAAGCCAGAATTAGATCATTTGTTTCCTATAAAGAGGAATGTTTAAACTTACTTCTCTGTCAATGGTAAAATTATGAATAAACCTAATGAAAAAATACAGAACCTGTGGGAGTGAAGAATATGCTTGGGTATAACTTTGCTTTTGTTTAACCACAGAAATGCTGCTTGTTAAATGTTCCTCTGTCTTAAAATACTGCATTTGGTAAGATAGCTCTCTATTCTAATCAGCCACAAAGTAGGGGGAAAAAAAGAATTGGGGCATTTGGAACAGATATCTTCCTAGTAGTCTAACCACCTTCATTTAAAGAAAACCCCTAGAAAAGAAAAATCAGCTTTAGTCAGCTTAACAGCATCCTAGTTAGTTGTCAATGACCTGTTTTAAAACTACCTGTACTGTGGGAAAGTGTTAAGCTTTTTAAAAAATTACCAGAGACCACAGGGTAGGTTTACAACATTTTTTAAAAAAGGAAAAAGTGAGTAAAAGTAAGGGTCATGAAGAGTTCACACAAGCAGCATTCAATGTTTTAAATACCTTTCTCAGTTCAGAAAGTGGTCACTTCTATTGTTCAAATATCAGCTGAGTCTTCAAACAGCATTGTGTGCATTTGATGTAAGATACAATGCTGTTTCTACCTTTTTCTTCTGCTCTATGTTAGTCCAACTGCATACTCAGATTTCTCATTCTGGAAATGAGTTTTGTAGAAATCATAACCAACCTGACAAAGGACAGGTCCATTATGAGAGGCATAATAAGTCTGGTCACTCCTAGGTTCCTTGCAAAGAAAGGAAAAAAGCTACTGATCGGAGTGAAGAAAAGATGGAACATGAATCAGCAGTGCACCCTTGGGGCAACGGATGCTAACTACACAATTAGCAAGAGCACAGGCAGCAGGTCAAGGGAACTGAACATTCCATTTACGTAGCACTTGCAACAGCTCAGCTGGAGTACTGCCTCCAGTTTTTTACCCCTAGGTACAAAAAAAAAAAAAAAAAAAACAACCAAAAAGTGGTTAAAANAAAAACCAACCTAGAGATGGTTAAGAGCCTGGAACACATCAGGTATCTGGAGATAGTGAAGTCAAAGCCAGGGTCTTCTGGGAGACTGGAAAAGGTCAATAATGATAAGACATGCCAAAGTCAAGTACAATCAAAAGACAATTTGTTTTAGTAAGGGCAGTCAAACATTGGCAACAACCTTGGATGTATTTAAAACTTGTCAGAACTAAACCCAAAGCAACCTGATCAAGCTCTGAAGTTAGCTCTGCTTTAAGCAGATAACCTTTGGAGATCTCTGCCAGTTTATTCTGTATTTTTAGTCTGGATATAAACATGGTGTTTCAACAACCTTGTGGTGGGTTAAGAACTTTCCCCCTCACACTACTGGAATTTACCAGACAAGCTCAGATGGTCTGGAAGTAAGATGAAGCTATATTTACAGAAAAGTAAAATTAACAAGCATGCATACACAATATATTTACAAGTATTTACAATTATGTACAAATTAGAAATAATATAGAAATCTAAACTCCCTCCCAAAGAAAAGCTGCCTAGAAGGGCTCAAAGATATACCACCCCCTCTTTCTCCCTCTCCATCTCCCTTCCCAGACAGAAACCAAAACAACCAAGTCAACAAAGCTTACTTGTTATTTGTTAGTGGAGAGATACTATAGTAGAGTCAAAAGGAAGCAAATAGATCCAGTGGCACAGACCAGAGAGGGTGAGATTATTTACATTTTGGCTTTTTATCACTCTCAGCAAACCAATGAATGATATAGACTTCATCGTTATTTTCTTTTCACAACCACTGATCTAATTTCTCTCATTAAAATATTCCAATTAGTCTCAAACCAGGACAAATTTATACAACAGAAATAGCATGACATTAAGAATGTACTCTCATCATTGTCCAGTTTTCATTCGTGACTTTATTGTACAACAATAAAATGTCTCCATTGTACCATGTGATAGCACTTCAATAACAGTTACTTTATACCAGGTACAATGAAGGTACAAAAAGCTATATTCTAAAATCACCATTCTACAGTGATCCCAAAAGGACTGTTTAAAGGAGTTCCCCGAGAGTTTAATAAGTACTCAAGAATTTCAGAACCTGACTGCTTCTTGATATCTTTGTCACTTTGAGAGCCAGCATGTCCTGATATTACAGCAAGGAGAGGTGGGAAAACAACGCAATTCCTCTAATAGCAAAGAGGGAGGCAATGAGCTCTGTGCACACTGCAAACAGCCAGCTGTGCATAATCCAGTTCCCTAAGAAATCAATGGAAAATGGATGAGGGGGTTCCAGAAATCCATTCTGGTTTGTATCTGTTTTTGTCATATTACACATAGTGGAGTAGAGGATCCAACACATCAACAACCTCAAGTCTGAGTCATTACAATGAATATAACTACTTTTCTTAAAAGAAAGTAACTCTAAGAAATTTAACTCATGGCTTGGAAATGCAGAGGTGTGTCTGTTTAACTCAATGTGTGAGCACAAAACCTTCAACTGTTCTTGTAGTGAGAATACTGCTGAGAATGCAGTATCACCCACTGCGCCATCACATCCTCAGGACAGAACTACTTGTGTGAATATCGCTACTCTAAGAAAGCAAATAAGCACTTGAAATAATTGAGCAAGGAAAGGAGTGGGAGGTTGATGTGTAAGCACCTTCTTTGCTAAGTAAAAGGAGTACAAACTAAATCCTCTGAATGTCTGGAAGCCTATTTGAGCAGAATAGTCCTGATCTGTATGACCCTGCAAGACTACCTGGGAGTCAGCAAGGAGAATACTATGCATAGCTAGAGTATGCTTTGAAAATATAACACAATTTGTCTGAATTATGGATTTTAGGAATCAGGAATAATCCTAACATAACCTGATCTTTTTTTTTCCCTGACAACAGCTCTTTCCTTATTCATAATTCAGAAGGAAATCACATAGGTGGCTTCATAAATACTGTATACAAATCAGAATCAGACAGACATGTATTTTGCTCTGATCACATTCCAACAAAACTGAGCTTTTGAGCTACTTTGCAAGAGTGAGTGAAATACTAATCAAATCTATGTGTTTCATAGCAACATAATCCAGAGATTGACATCTTTGGCTTCGACCATCCTATGAGTCTATAAGCTTTTGTTTTTAATTGCTTTTCTTACCACTTCCGTTACCACAGCAGGGCCACCTTGGTAGCCTAAATCAACATTCATTCAGATCAACAGAAAGATGTTCACTGCCTTCATCAGATGTTGGGCAAGTCTTTACAAAATCAAATCTCTTATAGCAATATTTGTGACTCTAGATGGTTGTGTCAGGTCCTCAGGCACATTCCCCTGCCCTACAATGCCCAGGGTCACTGCAGAGACAGTGCATCTGCAGGTCAGGTGCTCCTTCATGAGGGCCATTTGAGGAGTGTGTGCCTCAGTGGAGGAGCTGCCCTTGGCCGGCACCACTTTTCACATAGGTGGCTGCCAGCAGAAGGAAGAAGCTGGTAATTCTTCTCAGGTCTCCATTCATCAGGGCAGTAGCTGCAGAAATACTGAGAAGCTTGGCAAGTAAAATAGTTAAGAGGTTGTTGACCTTCCATTACTTATTTTCCATGCAGTTTTAGCATGGAATTACAACAGAGAGTGGAGGAGGCCTGTGCTGGAGATTGCAGCAGGCTAGTGTTAATGATGGAGTTAGTCTTTTTGATGAATCGATGACCTGTGGTTTAGGGCAGCCACTGAACCTCAAAGAACACCATTACATTAAATCCAGCTTTGTGTAAATGACACATGCTGCTTCATTTCTCACTTATGCATACTCTTTAGATATAAAAAGTGTCATTCATTGCTCAACATTCATTACAGAATAATAATTTAATTCTTCATCAAAAGCAGCATTTGTTTCTGATACTACATGGTATAATAGAATTGTACAACATGATGGATGCAGTGAGAAACTGGTATATATACAGCGATTTGTTTCAGGATTCATTTAAATAGTTTGCCACTATCCATACTCTGAAAATTGGAAATAAGTAAGATGAAGATGCATTACTTTCCTCTTGGTAAATTAGAGAGTAATATTAAAATAGGTATTCATAAATATCTACTGAAAGATGGGTTATGTCTGAAAGCAAACTTTCGTGTTGCTAGTATGATGATGACCTTATGACTGGGGGTTTTAGAAACGTCCTAATGCAGTTTTAAAAATAAGTTTTGTCAAACATTCTTTTGTTCCATTGGGGGTTGCTTCTAACATTGTGGGGTTTTTTGGGGTTGTTTTTTGTTGTTGTTGTTTTGGGTTGTTGGCTTTTTTTGTCATTTTGGGGGGGTTTTCGGGGTTTGTTTATTTGTTTTTTTATAGTAAGATACATTACCTCCTGGAACTGATATGTTATTTGAGAAGTTTAAAATGGATCTCAGTGGAGTTCTCAACAAAACGTGCATGTAACCATCGCAACTACTCATGCTTCTCACAACAGACAAAATCCTGCACAGAGCTTGATGGCTAACAGTAAGTTACCTGAAAATTCATATTTCTTCTCAAAATACTTTATAATGAATAATAAGTTGCAGAGCTTTACCTTGAAAAGTATGTTGGGGAGAGAGATTCAAACTCAGGAGAGGAGCAATCTTTTACCAACAGCTGTTCAGGTGAGCTCGAAACCTTTTCTTCTGCTAGTGGGCCCTTAATCTACTTTTGTATGAGGAATTCCTCTGATCACAAACACACCAGTTACTCTGGAACAGAAGAAGGAATTACCAGTTCCTCATATCGACATCTCACCCTTTTGAATTAATGGTGAATTATTCAGTTAAGGCAAAAATGAAACTCGTATGTCACACACCCAGCTGTAGAGGTTAATTTTGTTCTTCCTTTCTAAACCAGTAAGCCAGAGTAGAACACAGATTTTCCAATGGCAGTTTCTCTCACTGTCCTGTACAAAGGCAATTACCTCAGTCACAACTGCTGTTATACAGCCCTAGTCTATTTCTGCAGATGCTAGTTTCACCTGAACAAAATGATACAACCACCCACAGCCTCTCCAAGGGAAAGCCTTCTCCTGCCCTAAAGCCATTCCTTTGTGTTGAGTCTCTTCTCCCTTCCCAAGTTTTCATTTAATATTATCTGCTCTTGGCCTCACATCAAGCTAGAACTCTCTAATATAATTAATACATAAATCAACAATAAACATTACACTGTGATACCAGATCTGAGATAGAAAGAACTGCCTAATTTTGGGGCCCACTCTACCCCTCAACCAGTTAGGCTGCTGCACCATACCCTATCTTTGCACATCTCCTGTCACCACAGTGGCAGGTTTCCCATGGATAGTCACTGCACAGACCTAAATACTGAGACTTCAGCACATCAAGAAATATTAGATCAAAAGAAGAGAATAAGAAATAAACTGACATTTTCCACACAATAAATAGCTTATCATTAGCATTATATAAAGTGTTATGACAAACTTAAATTTGGAACTATTGACAAGAGTTTAGAAGTTATTAACCATTAACTTTCTATAACTGCCTTTGAAAAGGAAAGCCTCTGAGTAGAGTACTCATGCCCTGGTACACCTCTTTTCAATTTTGGATTTCTTGGCACAGAAATTAACAATACTATAAAGCTTATCAGCCATCATCCTAGGGCTTTTTGTATCTGTTTCAGCTCTTCAGACTGTAGAGTTACTTAGATTGATATCGTGGAAATTTATTACCCAAATCCTTCCACTAACAGTCCCCACTTCAGAAGGGCACTTTTGGATTCCAACTTACTGAAGGCGATGAGATGAATTTGCCTTCTTTTAATACAAACATGCTATGGTATAAATTATAGAACAGTTTCATTTGAAAGTTGGCTAGAACAGACTGTAATTTCTGAGTAAATAAACTTTGACCTGGTGGGCCTAACAGCTCAAAATATAAGGATTTGTACAGATCTTCTCCCCTCCAGTTACACCCTCACTGGCTGAATCCTCTACTTCTTTCACCCTTTCTAATCCAACACATTTCCATGGCTTCTTAGTTTCCCATAAGCTCCATGAGCCCCTTCCTGATTACTTTAGATAGAAAGCATTATCTGCCATCACCTCTAAGCCTTGCCTGTGACCTGCACTCAGCTTTTATGAGAAGTGCTTCTAATCACCTTCTACACTCCTCACTTCTGTCTAGCTCTCTCCCATGCTTACCGCAGAAAGCTCTCTGAGCTGGGAACACACAGCTGTACTGCAACAGGGCCCACTGCCCATTTTGCTGGCCAGTTTCCCTGGAGCCAGGCAGAACACAGCAGTCTTCCTCTGACCCCTCCAGACTGTCTACCACATACAACAACTGCGAACATACCACATAAACCATTCACCTTTCATGGATACATAAAATCAAGCATGCTATGAAAGAAACATTAGAAGTATTTAGATACCTTCTTAAATAGGGCTGTTCCTAATCAGATCTTTTGCAGTGTGATCAATAAATGCTACCTGGAGCCAAAACTGCAAGGTACGGAAACATAGTCTATCTTATCATGAAACAGAAAAGGAGTCTGTGAAAAACCTGATCTGACTAACAACAGGAAATGGCTGTCAGACTCCAAACTCAGGAACTCTTAACTATAAAAGTACTAAGCAAATTTGTTGGACAATGCCTAACGCAAAGAAGGAGGAAAGCTCAGTTTGGAGCTTGCTGGCTCAGCCTTTAACTTAAACTCATAACAAATCACTGCTAAGTGAGATAAAGAAATGGTTTAAAGATAATATAGTAATCAAGAGAATGTGTTTTGAGCGCTTTTGAAATTAATTGATAAGATCAAACCAGTATTTCTCAGATACTTCAGAAACCAACATCTATAGATAAAACTTTAAACAATTCAGGAGCAGCAAACACAGTGAAAGGTTAGTATTTTGAATGTATTTTTCCTGTTTGAAAAGTGGGCTGTAACTAACAAGCAATCAGTCATAGAATATAAACCTCTTATCGGTTGCCTCTGAAACTAAGCTTAGTGCACTCACTTGATATAAACTTCAGTATTTACCAGAGTTTACGAGATCAAAATTAATTGTTCATACTTGTATTCTAAACTGGAGGGGGGAGTTTTTGATTTCTAAAATTTTCACACTTTCGGTGTAATAATCAAGAAGAATTACTGCTGGTATTTTGAAGATATCAATACACTCCAGATGGTACATTATACTTTCCTCCTCTACATTTTTTTTTAGGTACATTTCAGTTAAGATAACTGTAGTTTTAAATAACCTCACATCTAGGGAAATAAATGAAATGTAAGCAGCAGATGTAATCCATTGTTCTGTTAAGCTACAGATTATGCTTAGCTACGGTGAAAGCCTTATTCATTCAATTCACTTTGTGAAGTGAAAGAACCCCCTACATTATTCCTCCCTTGATCATCAATTTCTCAAGGAACAGACACTCATAATTATTGCAAAATAATTCCATACAAACAAAATATAACTGTTGCACAAACGTAGACTTCCTTCTGTTCTCCTTGTAACACTTCGTATTATGTGCTTGATGAAGGCAGACCCACGTGCCTTTATAGAAGACTGTACACCTGTGCACCAGTTACCACTTCCCCTGCTCTCCACACATTCACATGTGCAAAAGCCATCTGACAATTTGGCCAGCAGCTCCCTCCCTGTAACATTTTCATTTTCAGCAAAAGATTTCCATAGTAGACATTTATTTGATTCTAGCCATAGTCTTGTTCTTTTCTGTTCATTAAAAGTCTATCTGTCCATAAGATACTGCTGATAAGTCTGAATTAGTTTAAACTAGATAGCTTGACAGAAGCTTAGTCATGCTTCTTATGTTATGAAACGTGTAACAAGACCGAGGCAATGGCAAAGGAACATGAAGAGCAAGTTGCATTTTGATTTCAGTGACCACTAGTAGACAAAGAGAATGCCATTAATACAAATTTTACAGATATAGTGACATACAGCTTAATCTCAAGTACCATTAATATCCATAACTACATATCTAGGATAAAGTAATTCATTCTTACTCTTAAAGATAACAAGCCCTGTAATCATTCATCTTTTAAATTGCTACCAAACAGCAGATATTCTTCTTTCAGTAGAAAATCACTTAAATTTGGCCAAATTGCTGAACATAAAGTGTCCCTTGAGGCTGGACCCTCCACCACATCTCTCTTTTAAGAAGAAACAGAAAAGTTACTGAAAACATTTTCTAATAAATGGCACCACTTTACCATGAGTATGGATCTGATCAGCTTTACTAATCCCACTGCACTGTGGCTGGCCTTCTTGTTGCATAACATTTCAATGCTGAATGTATTGCAACACGGCATAACTATGTAAGGAAAAGAAAGTCTATTGCTGACAAGGCTAGCCCCTTGTAGCCTTGCTTCCATTCCTACTCCTTGTTTTTTTTCTTTAACCTGATTAAATCCCTTTCTAAGCAACTAAATGGTTCTAATGCACATCAGACAAACTAGTTTTGAAAGACTTCAAACATAAATAGGGTTTCCAAACCCCATGACTGTTTATGAGGTTTCTAAAATCCTACAGGCCTTTCAAAACTCTACCAATGCTGCCTGAAAAGGCACATAAATCCAGCCATGTACAGAGAAGTTGCCATGACAGACAGTGGTGAACCCGAAGTTCTCCGGAACACTACTATGGCCCTCAATAAAAGGAAACCATCTTTGGATGTGGAAAAGACAATATTGTAACACCAAGCACGTGAAAGCCACCTCTTCTGAATGCCCATGTTCCTGTATTCTTAATCAAGTCCATCATCTTCCTATCAAGTTAACTGAAAGCTTTTTTTTTTTCCCCCCACAGGATGCTATTAGAGTCAACTAAAGCAAAGGAACTGTGAGTATGATAAAAAGGACAGCAAAAAGTGCTCTGCAAAAACTGCTTGATCTTAGGAAACCAGACAACAAATCAGCAAATCAAGCTTCTTTGGTGCTTGCTAGCTGGAAGTTTTATTGTAAACACCAGGTGAAAAAACCAAAGTTCAATAGTCTTCTGTTCTCTAAAGAGTAAAATCTCTGTGCCTTCATTTCCAAGTTGCTAGGGTTCACTGAAAGACAATGAACATCTTTAGTAACATATGGATGTTTCAATAGCTTTCCTTCCACTCCAAGGGTTAAAAAACACCCAAAATCTTTTTTTTTTTTTTTCCCCAGGAAGAGCATAGGAGAATTTGCCTTCTCTAATATAATCAAACTCTCAACCCCTTAATGTGTCTTGTTTGAGTTTCCACTTACTTACTGGAAGTATTTAACATTATTTACCCCAAAGCCCTCTCTCTACGTTGTGATGCCAAAAAACAAATGCTCATTTCTTCTGCCATAGGTGATTTGGAATGTATTTCTTGTTACATGCCACATTTCCCCCTCCTAGTTTAGAAGAGATTATATTTGTCAAGAATTAGACAGAGCCCTTAAAGTAATATCCAGAGCTTTGTGTAATAGCAATTAAAGAAAAGATGAATTCTGACACTAGCCTTATTTTTTATAATTGCAAGAGAAAATGTGAAATTCAGATGGGTCTTGTTAGTGCTAAATGCACTCCTACTGATTCCAATTTGTTTTGTTCTATTAATTTATCATCTTACATTCGAAATTATTTTATAGTCTGCTAGGGAAAGGTCTCAGAAGTATAAAGCAGTAAGAAAACAAAATGAAGATGCAGCTGTGATATTTCAGAGCAATTTGAGTACTATTTGTGAATACANGCACATTATTGATTAATACCAGCATCCAGCGTCAGTCTAGAACCATGAAAAACTGTCCATGAACATCTCACATTACAAAAAAAAATACTGTAGTTCACCAAGGTGGCCTCCTATATGATGTGGCTGGCAATGGGAAGGGCAGCGCTCCAGCTTGCCCCCATGGGCAATAAGGCTCTCACAAAGGTATTGTCCAGCATCTCAAGGGAAAGGGACCTGAGCAAAGTTTTGTCCTCTCACATCACGGAGATTCTCACTGGAACTCCTCTCAGCTTTTAGTGAATGAGTTCTCATCAGGTTCTAGCTGACTGATACGACTGTACTTTCCTCACAAGTGAAATAAGATGAAGCTCTTCTCTTTGCCGAGGCTTTGCGTTGATCATAAATGGGTTTGTCTGAGTCACTGCCCTATCTTGGTTGAGGTAAATACTTCTGGACTTGGTACATTGCTGAGGATCTTTCCTGTAAGTCTCATTGAATCACCATGGCAATATTTTCCACTTGCAGTAATTACATATCCTCTCTGAATATCTAAGGTAGTTATAGTCTGCAGAAATAAAAGTAATTACATAGCAGTCAGTGTAATACAGCTGTGGACAGCAGTAAATAAAGTATTTGAGGGGATGGAGACATTGCACAGCTTTAGAAAAGTATTATGAAAGAAGAAAATGAGCCTGTTCCAGTTTGTGAGAATATACAATTTAATCCATGTAGAAATCTCGTTCATCAGTAATTACAGAAGGAGATAAGAGTCTTCTCAATTAAGATGAGACAGAAAATGCTTTCATTTAATGTGTCCTGAGAAGCACCGCATCAAAAATAATTAGAGAGAGATGTAAAAACTTTCGGATGTTTTAAATATATTACTGCCTTTGAAATTTAGAAAAGCTTCAAAGAAATGTCAGGTACTGGCATGCTATGGAAAGAGCACTTCTGTTTAAAAAACAACAACGCCTTTCCCCTAGTTTTATATATATTTAACAGAGTCACTCAAAAAATAATAACGGGAAAACTAATTTAAATTCAGACAAGATCCTTTGGATAACACTTTCAGCTCAGTAGTTGGAATTATTAGGAATGAGCCTGTGGCAAACCCTACAATGAGAACATGACACAAAGGAGTTTCTGTCAAGCTTTTTCAATTATTAGTCTTCTCTTCCTGGTTATTTATATTTCCTTTCAACTCACATGTATAAGTCATAGAGCAGTAACACAGGAGCACCATCTCTACAGAACAGTCTAGCAGCCTGTGCTAGCATGTTGTTTGCATTTTCACAGTTTAGATTTTTCTATGGGAGGCAAGAATGCCTTATTTTTGAATCTTACATTATTGTTGTTACATTTTTACAGCTCTAATCATTCTTCATGCCTTTGG
>VWYK01000252.1:0-10514 GCA_013399775.1 Semnornis frantzii | reverse complement strand
AAGGAGGGCAGCAGGGGCAAGGAGGGCAGCAGGGCAAGGAGGGCAGCAGAGGCCAACACTGAAAATCACAGCATGGTTTGGGCTGGAAGGGAGCTCCAGAGCCCATCCAGGCCCAGCCCTGCACTCAGCAGGGACATCCTCAGCTAGAGCAGGTTGCCCACAGCCCTGTGAGCCTCACCTTGGGTATCTCCAGGGCTGGGGCCTCAGCCACCTCCCTGGGCAACCTGCTGCAGTGTTCCAGCAGCCTCCTGGTGCAGAACTTGTTCCTCACAGCCAATCTAAATCTGCTCTGCTCTAATTTTGAACCATTGTCCCTCATGCTGTCACTTAAGACAGAAAAAAGTCATTTGATTTAGGAAGCCAAATAAACCCCAGGCCTAAGGTAGTGGCAGTCTGGATTCATCTGAGACCAAAGGGAACTCTGAGGGAAGAGCAGAAGTGAGCAGAGGCAGAGGAACTTTTGCCTGCTCCTCCAGGAAAGCAGCACATGGAGCAGCTGCAGCCAGGAGCCTCTGCAGGAAGTCAGAGCAGGAAGCAGCTCAGGAGCAAAGCTTGGGCACAACCACAGCACAAAATGTGTCACCCTGGAGCACCTGCCCACAGCCTGCTGCAGAGAGCTGAGCACCCCTGAGCACTGGGGGCTTTCATTTTCATCCCACTGCTCTGAGAGGGCCAAGGAAGCACAGCACAGGGACCAGCAGTGGGATCTGTAACTGCACTTCAGTGCCCTGCAGCCCTCCTGAAGGTCTGGAACCAGAGGCCTCACCTTGGCTTTCCTTGTGGCTCTCACTCCAATGCCTCCCTGCTGTGCTCTCCCCACCAGCAGCCCAGGGCCAGCAGCTGCACTGCCTGCAGCAGCATCCAAGCCTCTGTGTGCCCACCCCAGGCCTGCTGCAGAAGGAATGGAGGCACAGCTCCTGTTCCCACAGCACCCTGAGGAGAGAGCCTTCCTTTGCCAGCTTTGCCTGGCACTGGGCATGCTGCAGAGCACACAGAAGGCACCTCCCAGCCTCCCAGCAGCCCAGCTGTGCTGCAGGCTCTGGCAGGGCTGCTCCAGCTTACCTCTGGCACATGCAGGTGGATGTGGGAGGTTGTGAGGAAGTCGTTGCTGGGCTCCTTCTCCATCAGGAAGGCTCTGGCAAAGGTGTAAGCTATTTTGGCACTCTCCTTCATCACATCTCCCAGCTGCCCTGTCAGGTCAAGGGACCCATCCTTGTTCTCCTTGTCCTTGGGCCGCTTCAGGGATGTCTCCACAAACAGAGTGGAACCTCCTGAGGAAGGGAGGGAGAACAACAGAACAGAAGGGTCTGGTGGTGCAGGAGCATCAGCAGTGTGGACCTGGAGCTCTCTGCTGAGACATCAGCTCTTGGGTGAAGAGAGCTGAAAGCTACTGCTCTCCAAAGCCCCTCAGGAAACCTCAGCAGCACTGCCCTGAGTCCACCTGCTCCACTGCACTTCACACTGCACTGGCACTGCAGCCCCTCTGCAGTGGCTACAGCCAGTTGCTGGAAGGGGTTCAGACTCTCCCTAGCCAGAAGGGAAGCTGAGCTCACACCACTGCAGCCCCCAGTGTCAGGCACCCACTGCCCTCTGAACTGCTCCAGCACTGCCCCAGCCCCTGGGAGCATGCAGGGCTCTGCCCTGTGCTGCACCTGCCATGCAGTGGGGCTCAGGAACCCCCAAGTCATGAGGAGGGGAAATGAATGCAGCAGCCACAATTGCACCCACCCTGACAGAGTGCTGGGCACTGCACCCACCCCTGGCATCAAGGGCCAAGCCAGCAGTGGGACACCACTGAGCAGACACAGCACACTCTGGCTGTGCCAGGGGTCAGACTGGCACCTCCAGCTTTTAGAATGCCAGCATGGTGGGGGTGGAAGGCACCTCTGGAGATTATCCAGTCCAACCCCCCTGCCAGAGCAGGGTCACCCAAGGCAGCTCAGAGGGGAACACATCCAGATGAGGCTTGAAAGTCTCCACAGAAGGAGACTCCACAACCTCTCTGGGCAGCCTGCTCCAGGCCTCCAGCACCCTCACACCAAACAAGTTTCTCTTCCTGTTCAGATGGAACCTCCTGGGTTCCAGTTTGTGTCCCCCTTGACCTTGCCCCCTGACCTGTCACAGGACACCACTGAACAGAGCCTGACCCAGCCTGGGCCTTTCTTCTTCAGATATTGATGGAGATTGAGGTCTCTAGGATGGACACAAGGCTTTGCCTTCTCTGAGAAGCCTGATGCTGAGTCCCTGCTGCTCCTCAGGTGGGAGATGGAGCAGAGAAAGTGCTGGCCTGAAGCTAAAGTGAGCCTGGGTAAGGGACCAAGAAAGGTTCCCTTGGTCAGGGAAGCAGCAGCCACAGAATGCTTTGGGTTGGAAGGGAACTTTAAAGGCCACCTGAAAGAGTTACTGTAAAGGAAGAGACTTCTCAGTGTTCATCCACATCTCAAGGGCAGGTGTCAAGAGGATGGGACCAGACTCCTCTCTGTGGTGCCCAGGAACAGGCCAAGGGGCAATGGGCACAAACTGGAACCCAGAAGGTTCCATCTGGACAGGAGGAGAAACTGCTTTGGTGTGAGGGTGCTGGAGGCCTGGAGGAGGCTGCTCAGAGAGGCTGTGGAGTCTCCTCTGCAGAGCTTCACACCTCCCCTGGGCATTGTGCTCCTGGGCAAGCCGTGGGAGCCCTGCTGGGGCAGGGGGGGTTGGATGGCTGATCCCCAGGGGTCCCTCCCAGCACGCTGGGATTCTTTGGTCGTTTCAAGCAGTGAGGGTCTCAAAGGCCACAGTTACAATCAGAACATCAGCAGTGCCACTGGGTGACTGCCATGGCAGGCTTTGAAAACCCCAGGGAAATGGAGCCAGGCCCCCACCCCTGTGCTGGTGCCTCACCCATGGCTGTCCAGGCCAGCCCCATCACCACCCCTGCAGGAGTGGTGTCGTACATGCGCTCCACCGTGAAGAGAGGCTTGCCCACGAAGTCCTGCAGGTTCTCAGGGGTCACCTGCACTGTCTCTGCCTCCCCACTCACAATCTTGTAGGCAGATTTCCTCAGCACCTGCAGGAGACAGCAGCTGAGTTGTGCAGCCAGAGCCCAGCAGGCCGGAGGGGAGCAGGTACAGGCAGGCACCAGCTGCCCTCTGCCCTCACCTTCTCCACCTGCTTCTGCAGGTTCCTCACTCCACTCTCCCTGCAGTACTGCTTGATGAGCACAGTCAGCACCTCGGGGGTGATCTGGGCTTTGCTTTCATCCAGGCCACACAGAACTCGTGCTTGAGGGACCAAATACCTCTGAAAGAATCATAGAATGGTTAAGGGTGGGAGGGACCTCAAAGCTCAGCCAGTTCCAACCCCCTGCCATAGGCAGGGACACCTCCCACTAGTACAGGTCACTCAAGGCCTCATCCAGCCTGGTGCTGAACACCTCCAGGGAGGTTGTGGAGCACAGAAGATCTTCAGGGAGGTTGTGGAGCACAGAAGATCTTCAGGGAGGTTGTGGAGCACAGAAGCACCGAACGTGATCAAAGATCACGTTGGGTGCTTCTGTGCTCCACAACCTCNTCATGCAGCCTCCTCTAGACACTTCCAGGCATGGGCACTCCACCACCTCCCCGGGCAGCCCAACCCAGTGCCAATCTCTCTTGCTGTGGAGAACTTCTTCCTCACACCCAGCCTGAACCTGCCCTGGCACAGCTTGAGGCTGTGTCCTCTTGTTCTGCCCCTGGGTGCCTGGCAGCAGAGCCCAACCCCAGCTGGCCACAACCTCCCTTCAGGGAGCTGCAGAGAGCAATGAGGTCTGCCCTGAGCCTCCTCTTCTGCAGGCTGCACACCCCCAGCTCCCTCAGCCTCTCCTCACAGGGCTGTGCCCCCTCACCAGCCTTGCTGCCCTTCTCTGGACACATTTAAGCCCCTCAACATCTTTCTTAAACTGAAGGGCCCAGAACTGGACACAGCACTCAAGGTGTGGCCTGAGCAGTGCTGAGCACAGGGCAGAAGCACTGCTCTGCTCCTGATGCAGCCCAGGATGGCATTTGCTCTCCTGCCCACCTGGGCACACTGCTGGCTCATGTTCAGCTGCTGCCAACCAGTCCCCCCCAGGTCCCTCTCTGCCTGGCTGCCCTCAGGGGCTGTGACAAGAGCCTGCTGGTTCCACCTCCCTCTGCTGCAGCACACAGAGCACTGGAGGCTCTGAAATGGGGGCTCAGAGCAGAGGACCTCTGTCCACAGTGCCACTTGACTCGTGGTTTTGGATGTAAAGAGGCAAGGCTGGAGCTGCTGACGCCCTGCAGCAGGTGGCAGCAGGCTGGCACTCAGCCCCTCACCTCAGCAATGGCCAGCTTCTCCTCTGCCACATAGCCTGACACATTGATCAGCTCCATCCGGTCCCGCAGCGGCTCGGGGATGGTCTCTGTCACGTTGGCAGTGCAAATAAAAAGTACCTGGAAGCATCACAAGATCCTGTTCAACACTTTCACCAAACCATACAATGGGAAAGGCTGCAAGGGGCCTCCAGAGATCATCCAGTCCAGTCCCCCCTGCCAGAGCAGGGTCACCCAGGGCAGGGCACACAGGAACACGTCCAGGTGGGTCTCACTTCAGAGGAGACTCCACAGCCTCTCTGGGCAGCCTGCTCCAGGCCTCCAGCACCCTCACATCAAAGAAGTTTCTCCTCATGTTGAGGTATTCCAGTTTGTATCCATTGCCCCTTTTGCTGTTACAGGACACCACAGAACAGAGCCTGGCCCAGCCTGGCCTCTTCTTCTTGCCCCCCACCCCTCAGATGCTTACAGACATTGCTCAGATCCCCTCCCAGCCTGCTCCCCTCCAGCCTAACCAGCCCCAGGTCTCATCACACAGCTGTTCCAGGCCCCTCAGCATCCCCCAAGCAGTTGTTCCTCACTTCTGTGTTTCTCTGAGGGGCAGAATCTGGTTTTGATCACAGGTAAAGCTTTGGTGTCAGAACCTGCAGCAGGATGCTCCCTGCCCCCAGACCCAAGGTGCCACTGGGATATGGCTCAATGTGGACCTGGGAGCTGTGGCCTGGGCACATCCAGACCTCACTGCTTGGCTGTTGCTGCCTTCTGCAGAGCCAGCACAGAAGTGCCCCAGCAGCAGTGCAGACAACTCCCAGCAGCATGAGGCCACCTCTGCTGGCAGAGCTCTGCCAGTCAGGACGCAGAGCACCTCCTGCCTTTTCTGGCTGAGACCACACAGCTCTGTGTCCCTGGCTCTGCAGGGAGCTGAGGCTGTGGGCCTTGTGCTGGGGGCTGTGCAGACACTTGGTTAGAGCCAGCTCCTGCAGAGGCAGCTCTCTGGCACTACTGCCCCAATCACCTCTGCTCAGCTTCCCAGCTGAGCAGCATGGCAGCAGCTGCTGGTGCCCAGGACAGCCCTGCAGGCACAGACTGACACATCCCAGCTCTGCAGAGCAGAGAAATACCTTGGACAGATCTACAGGAACATCGAGGTAATGATCCAAGAAGTTGGAGTTCTGCTCTGGGTCCAGCAGCTCCAGAAGGGCTGAGGATGGATCCCCTTGATAGCCTCTTCCTATTTTATCCACCTGTGGGAGGAAAACACGAAATGCTCTAAGAAGTTTCTCACCACAGAGTTCTTCAAGGTGCCACCTGAGCATCTTCTCCTATTTGCTCATGAGCAGCCCCTGCCAGGCTGTCACCTTCCTGGGCACCCAGCCCAGTCCCCACTGTCCTACCCCAGCAGCACATGGCACAGCTGACCAGGCCCAGGACTCCAGGGGCTGCAGGGCAGCACCAGGAAGCCTCAGGGAGTGTGCACACAACCAGAAGCAAAATGAGCTCCCAGGAGGAGTGCTGTGAATCCTCAAGCAAAGACAAGCTGCAGTCAGACCAGAAGGTTCCACAGTGCACAGGGGGCAGGCAGACAGCACTGCACAGGGTCATGGCAGGGACCTTAGAGACCACCCAGGTCCAACCCCCTGCCATGGGCAGGGACACCTCCCACTACACCACATTGCTCAAGGCCTCTCCCAACCTGGCCTTGAGCACTTCCAGGCTTGGAGCCTTCACAACCTCCCTGGGCAACCTGGTCCAGTGCCTCAGCACCCTCATGGGGAGGAATTTCTTCACAATGCTCCACCTCAGTCCAGCTTCCTCCATTCTGCAGCCATCACTCCTGGCCCTGGCACTCCATGCCTTTATCAAGGCCTCCCCAGCTCTCCTGCAGCCCTTTCCCCTGTGAGCTAAGCCTCTCTGCTCTCCCTGCCCAGGGTGCCAAGGGCTGCACACAACCACTCAGCACAGCTTAGCTGGGAGCCTTGGCTGCAGGCACACAGCCACTGCCTGAGGCTTCTGCAGCTCATCCTGCCCAGCCCCACCTCGAGCTGGCTGCCCAGGACCATGCCCAGCACTGCTGCCTCCTTCAGCACTGTTCACTCCTCAGCAGAGGTGACAACAGGGCCACTCTCCACTGCTGCTTCTCCCTACAGAGCAGCACTACCAGAAGGGATTTGTGCTGCAGCCAGCCAAGGCTCCATCACCACCCGGAGACAAGTGCCATGGCCTCCAGCTTGGGACACCTTTCAGGTGAGGATGCTCATTGCTTACATCACTCTGCAACTCTGCACCCAGTTCCTTTGTCCTCCACACCATTCCCAAGACTTCTGCTGTTGGTCTTGCCCAGGCATGGCACAGAAAGGGGCCAAGGAGACCTTTACTCTGCCCAGCTGCTGTCACAGCCTGACCTCCTCTGCTCCCCCCCAAAGCAGCAGGCTGCCAGCTCTGACTCCTTCACTCTCCAAGCAGACCACAGATGGGCTGCAAGCAGCTTGCTCCTCACACAGAGCTGGGAGGGGACAACTGAGACACTGAAGTCAGTCAGTTAGGGAAGAGAAAACAGAGGGCCTGAGGTGCCACTGTCACCCTGGTACCACTGCCAGCCCAGGACCTCGTTTAAGTAACCCCCTGGGACTTTTAGGAGAGTTCTTGCTTCAGCTTTCCCACTGGGGTCAGGAATTGAGAGCTGCTTTGAGGAGCAAACCCTAGCAGCAAGCCCAGGCACATCACCTCATCGATCAGGATCAGAGGATTCTCTGTCTTGGTCTTCTTCAGGCACTGGATGATCTTCCCTGGCATTGCTCCAACGTAAGTCCTCCTGTGTCAGCAGAGACTGGAGTCAGGGCAGCAAAGCTCTGCTCACAGCACACAACACAGCTGGGGGAACAGCTCTGTCCTGTGGGGGAAGGAGCTGCTGCTTCTGCAGCCATCAAAGTGCTCCCCAGCAGCACACCACACAGCAGCCCCAGCCAGGCCAGCAGAGCTCAGACAGGACCTGGGGCAGGATACTCCTGGGCTGCAGATTTCATCTTCAGTCTCCCTCTAATTTAATAAATTAAAACTAAGAGGTAAGGCTGAGAGCAGGGCTGCGAGAGGAGGCCGAGGGCATGGCTGGGCACCACCCAGAGCCATTCAGAGCCCTGCCAGGGGAAGCAGGCAGTGCCAGCACTCAGAGGGCTCAGCTTGTGTTCCACATCCTGCCCCTTCCCACCTCTCCCTGCATCCCAGCTCCCGTCAGAGCTGCAGTCACAGATGTGGCCAGCTGCAGGTGGGTCCCAACTGTGGCCACATGAGTGAGAGCTGCTGTGCAGAGGGAGTGCTGAGGTGCCACTGACCTGTGTCCTTTGATCTCTGCCACGTCGGTCATGCCCCCCACGCTGAAGCGGAAGTACTCCCTGTTGAGGGCCCTGGCGATGGAGCGCGCGATGCTGGTCTTGCCCACCCCGGGGGGGCCATAGAAGCAGAGGATCTTGCCCTGGGTGGATCCTCGCAGCTGGCTGACTGCTATGAACTCCTGCAGAGCAGAGGGAGCAGCAGCAGTGAGCACAGGGCAGCAGCAGCCACACCAAAACACCGACGGCACAAGAGGGCACTGCCTCAAGCTAGTGAGGGGCTGGGGCACAGCCCTGTGAGGAGAGGCTGAGGGAGCTGGGGGTGTGCAGCCTGCACAAGAGGAGGCTCAGGGCAGACCTCATTGCTCTCTGCAGCTCCCTGAAGGGAGGTTGTAGCCAGCTGGGGTTGGGCTCTGCTGCCAGGCACCCAGGGGCAGAACAAGAGGACACAGCCTCAAGCTGTGCCAGGGCAGGGTCAGGCTGGGTGTGAGGAAGAAGTTCTCCACAGCAAGAGAGAGATTGGCACTGGGATGGGCTGCCCGGGGAGGTGGTGGAGTGCCCATGCCTAGAGGTGTCTAAAAGGAGGCTGCATGAGGCTCTTGGCGCCATGGGGTAGTTAGAGACCTAGAAGGTGCTAGGTTGGACTTGATGCTCTCAGAGGTCTTTTCCAGCCTGGTTAACTCTGTGGTTCTGTGATCTGTTGCTGGATGGAGCAGTGAGCCCAGAACTGCTCCTCAGGGCAGCTGGGGAGGGCGAAGGAGGAGCTGAGTCTCCGCTCATCTCACCAGTCCCTCTCTCTCTCCACTGTCCTGCAGCAGGCAGACAGGCTCCCAGATTGTTGTGGTAGGCTTACCCATGTCCTGCTCTCCCTCTCTCTGTTTTGGGAAGAAGCAACCGCGGGAAAGAGGACAAAGAACCTGGAGCCATGGAGTCTAAACACCATGACCTGTCCAGACTCGTTTTGCTCCTGTGGTAAACAAGGCCCAGCTTGTGCCTGGCTCACGCAAGGCCTGTGTTTTTCCTAGACTGGGGTAAATCAAGCCTAGGGCTTCACCAATGCAGTCAAGCTCAGCTAACTGCCACTCTGATTGGCTATTCTGTGCCCAAAGGCCCATTAGTCTCGGGCTGTATTGATAAAAGATGAGCAGGTGACACAACTGCTGCTGCCTGCTGCCACTGCTCACTGCCTTATGGCATCCTGAACTGCCTGGAAGCTCCACTGCCTCGAGTTTCCCAGGAACAGGCTCTGAATGCCCCCACACGATCAGCCTGCACAGCCAGCGTGACCGTGCTCAGGCTGCACATGGCGCACATGGCATTGCACCCTGCCTGCACAGGAAAGCCTCCTGCCAAGATGGGAAGTCCTGGACACACAGATGGTCCAGAGAGATCAGGACCAGGTCAGAGATCCACTGCCTCCTTTCCTCAGCACCCTGTGAAGCCTGGGAAGAATCAGAAACAGCTAAGGAGACACCAACAGAATTCCCTGAAAGCGTCTGGGTGCTGTTTGAAGCTGTAGTTAGTGCTGGGGCATCGGGAGACTAATACTGTGTGAGTAAACAGAGCATCTTGTGATTCACCACTGCCTTCTGCCATGAGCAGAAAGGAGCTTCCTGAGTCCATCTAGTGGGGAAGCGACGCGTGGACTGCAAGGGGCAGGCTGACCACGAGGGGAGTGATGACTGCGAGGGGCACGTTGACCAGAAGGGGTGCGCCTACTGCAAGGAGCATGCTGACCACTAGGGGCGCATTAACCACGAGGGGCACACTGACCCCAAGGGCTGTGTTTGACCACAATGGGTGCACTGACCCCAAGGGGCGCACTGACCGCAAGGGGCACGTTTTGACCACAAGGGGCACCTTGACCCCAAGCAGTGTACTGACCACAAGGGGCATACTGAATGCAAGGGTCACACTGACCACAAGGGGCGCACTGACCGCAAGGGGCACATTTTGACCGCAAGGGATGCATGGATCCCAAGCAGTGTACTGACCACAAGGGGCGCACTGACCACAGGTGGCATACTGACCACAAGGGCTGCACTGACTGCAAGGGGCATATTCTGACCCCAAGCAGTGTACTGACCACAAGGGGTGTACTGAATGCAAGGGGCACATTTTGACAGCAAGGGGCACATGGATCCCAAGCAGTGTACTGACCACAAGGGGTGTACTGAATGCAAGGGGCACATTTTGACAGCAAGGGGCACATGGATCCCAAGCAGTGGACTGACCACAAGGGGAGCATTGCCCACAGGTGGCATACTGACCACAAGGGACACGCTGACCTCAAGGGGCGCATTTTGACTGCAAGGGGCACCTTGACCCCAAGCGGTGTACTGACCACAAGGGGTGTACTGAATGCAAGGGTTGTACTGACCCCAAGGGGCACATTGACCGCAAGGGGCAAGTTTTGACCATGAGGGGCACCTTGGCCCCAAGCAGTGTACTGACCGCAAGGGGTACGCTGACTGCAAGGGGCACATTGACTGCAAGGGGCACATTTTGACCCCAAGCGGTGTACTGACTGCAAGGGGCACATTGACCACAAGTGGCATACTGACCACAAGGGGCGTACTGAATGCAAGGATCATACTGACCCCAAGGGGCATGTTGACCACAAGGGCTGCACTGACTGCAAGGGGCATATTCTGACCCCAAGCAGTGTACTGACCACAAGGGGTGTACTGAATGCAAGGGTCGTACTGACCCCGAGGGGCATGCTGACCACAAGGGGCATGCTGACCACAAGTAGCGCACTGACCGCAAGGGGCACCTTGACCCCAAGCGGTGTACTGACCACAAGGGGCATACTGAATGCAAGGGTTGTACTGACCCCAAAGGTCATGTTGACCGCAAGGGGCACATTGACCACAAG
>VWYK01000247.1:24803-40625 GCA_013399775.1 Semnornis frantzii | reverse complement strand
AACAAACAAAAAACCCCCACACACACAACCAACACACACACCACCAACCAACTACTTTACGGAGACAGCAGTATTATTAGTCTACTAACAGTAACAAAAAATGCATTAAACAACCTCTTTGAAAATACTGGCCTTTGGTATTCACATTTGACAAACTCACAAGAGAGGAACGGGAGAAATGGGAGGTATTNGGAGAAATGGGAGGTATTTCCGTTAATATCCATATTAGTGTTTATGATTCATAACTGCAGTTTTCCTTCCTGCACAGCTGACAGATTTGCAGTATGCAGCAATAAAGATCAGTTAAGATGATCACATTGTCATAGTAATCTCCTTGGAACTGCACAAAAGAGCCTGAGAAATGAAGTCCTGCATCTTCATAAGCGAAATAAACGTGCAGCTGATGAAGCCTAAGCTATTTCAGCACAAGCACCTGTATAAATTTTTTCCAAAAAATAATAACTGGTATTCTGCACTAGAACAATAAAAGGAAAACTTACAAATTTTTCAGTGATGAGTTTTGGTCAACATTCTTTTCAAAGGCAACTATTTTCCTTTTTTTTTTTTTTTTTTATTTTTTTTTTTNTTTTTTTTTTTTTTATTAATCTACAATTACCCTTCTGAAATTAAGCTGTTCTTGATCTACATGTGATTAAATCTTATTTTTTAAAAAACCATACAAGGTGCAGGCAACTAAAATGAAGGTTACTGCAATCCTTTCAAAAGTACACATTTTTTCAAAAATTACACTGTTGATTTTGCAGTATAAAGCCTTCTGGCAACCAGAACCTAAGTTGAAACCAGTTTTAAATACTGAAATTTATCACTGCAGCAGAAAATTAAGTGTCTACCTTTACACTGCATTCCTTGGCGAAAGAGGCCCTTGAGTAGCCGTTTGCAATACTGGCATATGGTGGGACGAGTGTAGGAGTGAACAGCAAAGGTGTGTGGAACCTTCACCCTGCAAAGCACCATCTTTTCCATCCAGATGGGACGGCCGCTCCAGGAGGGAATCCTCTTACTAGGTTCTGGGCAGCAGCGCTGGAATAAAGAAGATATACATATTTTACACCAGAAGAGTTCAAAATCATGCACCAAAACTTTCCAAAGAATTGGAAGCAAAGTGAAGTCCCTGGTGACTGGAAAAAGAGAAACATTGTGCTCATTTTCAAAACATGTAGAAAGAAGGATCTTGGGAATCACCAACCTGTCAGACTGACCTCTGTGCCTGGAAAGATTATGAAACAGATTCTCCTCAAAGCTGTGCTAAGGCACAGGGAAGCAATTCAAGACATCCAGCATGGCTTTACCAAGTTTAACAACCTAGTGTTCTTCTGTGCTGGAGTCACTACATCAGCAGACAAAGGAAGTGCTGTGGACGTCATCTGTTTGAACTTTGTTAAAGCCTTTGACACTGCCCCCCCCACACAACATACTTCTCTCTGAACTGGACAGGTGTGGATTTAATAGGTGGAATATTCATGAGGAACTCATTGGCTGGTCACGTTCAGAGAGTAGTGGTAAACAGCTCAATGTCCAGATGAAGATCAGTGACAAGTGGTGTCTCTCAGGGGTTGGTACTGGGATCAGCAATGTTCAATGTCTTATAGAATCAGAGAATAGTTTAGGTTGGAAGGGACCTTAAAGATCATCTAGTTCCAAACCCCTGCCAAAGGCAGGGACACCTCCCACTAGAACAGCTTGCTCAAGGCCTCATCCAACCTAGCCTTGAACACATCCACAAACTCCCTAGGCAACCTGTTCCAGTCTTTCACCACCCTCACTGTAAAGAGCTTCATCCTAACATTGAGTTTAAATCTCCCCTCTTCCAGTTTAAACCCATTACTCCTCATCCTGTTATTATAAGACCTTGTAAATAGTCCCCCCTCAGCCTTCATCACTAACATAGCGGGAGAGCACACCCTCAGCTAATTTGCAGATGACACCATGCTGAGAGATGCAGCTGACATAGCTGGCAGAAAGGATGTCATCCAGAGGGAACAGGACGAGCTTGAGAATGGGCTAATATAAACCTTATAAGGTTCAAAGCAGCCAAATGCAAAGTCCTGAGCTTGGATAGAGGCAACTCCAACTCCAAATATCAATACAGACTGAGAGATGGAGGGATTGAGATCAGCCCTACAGAGAAGAACTTGGGCATCTGGTGGATGAGAAGCTCAAGAGAAACTAGCAGTGTGCACTCGCAGTGCACAAGGCCAACTATATCCTGGCCTGCATCAAAAGCATGGCCAGATTGTCACACTTTACTCCACTCTGGTAAGACCCTACCCACAGTGCTGCACCCAAATCTGGAGTCCTCAAGGCTGGAAGGCTTCCACTATGAAGAGAGGCTGAGGGACATGAGGTTGTTCAGCCTGGAGAAGTCTCCAGGGATGCCTTAATGCAGTCTCCCAATACTTAAAAGGGCCTTATAAGCAAAACTGGGACAAATTTTTTAGTATAGCCTGCTGCAACAGGAAAAGGGGTAATAGTTTTAAACTGAAAATAAGGTAGGTTTAGACTAAATAAGGAAGAAATCTTTTACAATGAGGGTTATGAAACACTAGCCCAGGGCTTCTAATGCCTCCGCTAAGCAACCCATTTCTGGAAAGTCAAAGTCAGGCTGGACCAGAATCTGGACAACTTGATCTAACTGAAGAAGCTCCTGCTCACTGCAAGAAGGTTGGACTACATGACCTTTAAACCACAACTATTCTATGATTCTACTTTATGGAAACAAAACATATCCAACAACAATTAAAAAAAGAAAGAAAAAAAAAGCACAGAAGTCAATGGGTCTGGAAAGGAGGTGCTGGCTCAGAATGTGACAGGATAAGAAAGCTTGGTGGCCAGGTTTGTTTAAGAGGCATCATGAAACAAAACCACGAAACTACCAGACAGAAAAGCCTTGCAAAGAGCAGGAAAGTGCACACAAATCTTTACTTCCACAGAAGCTAAAAAAAATAAAAATTCACTTGAGACTTTAATTTTTTTAAGCACATGCAGACCCCTATATATAGGGGATAAAATTAAATACACTGGAGGGAGACAAATCAAACAACAATCACTATCTCAAGCTATCAGTTTTAAAGAAAAAAGTATGTCTAGATAGCTTACTAAGTCAATAACACAATTGTGCTAGTTTGAGCTAATTGGAATATTTTTAAGAGAGAAAAAGATTGTACTATAGGCTGTGAAGGAAAACAATGGTGATGTCTACTTCACTCATACGCTTGCTGTGAATGTTTACAAAAAGATAAGAGTCTCTCAAGCAGGCAGTCTGGGTCACGAGGCACTTGCTACTTGGGTTTCGGGCTAGCAGCTTCTCGGGCACAGCTTCTCGGGCTAGCAGCTTCGGCTTCTCCTCTCTGTTGAATAACTTCACTAACCGCTTTCCTTCTAATCCTCCCCTTTGGCTGATTCTCCGAAACCTTGGGGTAAGGTGTGGGGGTGGGGAGAAGGTGGAAGGGTGGTTGGGAGCCCCTCCTGGGGTCTCTGATTTATGGGAGGGGTGTTGTGTGTCTGTATTACCTTAAACTTGTATATTTCTGTAAATATTCCTGTATATAGTGTATATATCTGCTTTTATATTGTGCTGAGCTGTAAATATAGCTTCATCTTTTAAGTTCCAGCCGGCTGAGAATCTAGTCTGGGTCATTTTACAGGTGTGGGGGGGCGGGGAACTCCCAAACCGTCACAACAATACTTAGAGAATTAAAAATAATTTTAGAAATTACACAGATGCCAAAAAAAAAAATTAAAAAAATCTTTGAAATTACATTAAAACTAAAGCTTCAGCAATTAAAAAAGGCTTTGAGTATTATACTGAATACTCAGCAGAAAAATAAACTTAGTTACCTACATCTACAGAAAAGCGTAGATGAACCTGGCTCTGCATATCCAACCTAAGATATTTTAAGACCGCTGACAGATGAACTGCAAATATGATAATACGTTACAGATCATTTAAGCCAAGTATTTAAAATTGGAGAGCAAAGAACAGGTATCAGAAATACTAAACACACTTGTAGAAATCAAAGTTAAATTTCTGATAGGAGAAATTAATACATTTCTATGTTCAACAAATAAACCTTACCAATATTTATAAACATCAGAATGAGTATTTTTCATGACTCAAGACTAACCTTCATAAACTCTAGCAAAAAAGCCTACGTTCTTAAACTAGACAATCTATATGATTTATATTTTAAACTACACTAGGAATAGCTATAATGTGAAGTAATAAAATAAGTAGGAGAGACTGTCAAAAGCAATGTATTTGCACCACCCTGAAAGCAGCACTGAAATAAACGGATCTTAATCACTGCCTATCCTGTCCTATGATCCCATTACACTTGCAGTACAATTGATATCCTCTCCAAAACCATAACCACTATAATGAAGAACTTCTATGGATGACAGTTTTTACTCTAAACCTTTCATCTTCTACACGCTCCTTGACAGGGCTTAGATTTTTTTTAGATTAACTCTGAAAAGCTTAACTGCAAACCAGAAATATTCTCTCCAATCCCAGCATAAAAGCTTGCAAGCTGCACTGCTTTACATCAAGTAACTTATTCTATTACTAACAAATTCTAATCTGAAACCAAAATTCTCAAGAGTTCATATAATCATGAGTGATAGGCTAATAAAGCAATACATAAGTTATAATTTACTTCCCATTTCATTTCTTACAGTAGTAATAGCTATCAGTAAGTGCCACAGCCTAAGACTCACCAGATTTAAAAATTAAGTAAAACCAATCATAACAGTTGATCTTAATTCTCTCATACTCATTCTGAGCCACTTCCAGGACTACCTAGATCCCCAGAGGTTAAACGACTTACAACCAGAAATCATTTCCCCTTTCATGTTACATACCTCTTCAGAGGCAGAGGATGTATATTCAGTTTGGGCTGGTCTTGGAACTGAAAGCCCTGCTCCTGGTAAAGATACATTAGACAGACGCCTCTTTCTTACTCCACTGCAGTTATTTGGAATCTTGAAGGCACATCGCTTATGGTAGTTTAACCCACAACCTGAAAAAGAAGGGGTTGTTTAACAAAAACCTCCCAACATTCAAAGTAACAAAAATAGTTAAATAGATGTTTCAGGAAAATGTTAGAGGCAGAAGCAGATCGCTCTGTTAAACTTAGTGTTCTTCATGTGATACACAGAAACATCTCTCTTTTTTTTCCATTACTTGCTATAATACTGGTATCCAGTAAATCCAGCTCTAGAAACAAGGTTTAAGATTCTCATCTTCCTCCTCACTTCTTCCCCCACCAGGAGGCTTTCATCACTCCCAAAGTGAGGCTTCCTCACTTTGAAGCACAAGAGCCAAGGAGACATGAGTGAACAGACACCATCCATACCTAACAGCAGGCTGCAGAGTACTCTACAGTCTGCTGGACAAAAGCCATAAGGAAAGGGATTCCCCTTTGGGAGTCTCTCCAAAGTATGTGCTCCTTGTGCAAAGAGCACACACTTGTAAGCCAGCAATTTTTTTTACAAAGTGGAAAACGAGAACACTTTTGAGTCATTTTCTCAAGGTAATACACAGTTTGCATTAACGCTAGGATCACACCTTGGGTTTCTTGGTAGATAAAAGACCACAGACACCCTTTCAACTCCATGAAATACTGCATTTATCGTGTCTCAAGATATCAAACAAGATACAATTTCTTCTTCATCGCCTTATGTAGGTATACGCACATAAAAATACACTAAAAACTAGGCTTACCTTCACATTTTAATCCTTGTCGTACCAAACCCCAAAGCATTTCTCCACAGTAGTCACAAAAAGTAGGAGCCTTGTAGGAATGCACATAAAGTGCATGAGGACGAATCTGGAAATCTTCAACTGTAGCCAAAGCTTTTAAAAAATTGCAGTAAGTTATGGTTCTTGCCACAGAATCAACAAGGACTTATGGAAAACATGGTGTTTAAAAATGGCAGATTCAAAGAACACTAATGAGCTGTTTAGACATCAGCATCTTACTGTATACTATTTAAATAACTACTTAGAAGATTACATCATTTTCAGTAACCTTCTTCTATTGAGGAAAAAAAATCCACTGGATTCTGTAGGCTGTTGCCCATAACTAATTAGCGATAAAAGCCACAACGTTGAAAACCTCACTAAGATGAGACAGCAAATACAACAAGCTTTGCTGAAATCCACTTAACAGTAAACATTTAAAAGAGCAATTTAATTTTCAAGCTCTTTGTAACCCACAAAATCTTCAAAAAAGGAGTTCTACAAGTTAGATTTTTATCTTCTAAAGCACTTTTTCAGTAAAAGCTTATTAGAATGAACTTTGTATCAAAACAAAAGTGTGCATAGAGTTTCCACGGAACACTGGAAACTCCACTAGCAATGCTCATTTTTTTTAAACAAACAGAAGCACAAACTCCTACCATTCAGTGATTTCAATTAACATTTGGGCTGGTTAAAACATTTTTTAAAAAAAATTATTTTACACCAGCACTACCTTACCCTAATGGCTACTATCCTTTGACCAATGCTTCAGATTCTCGCATCTCTGCTTTAAAAGCCTAGTGAATGAGATTCGCATGTACCACTTGGATTTTCTTGGAAACCTCTGCCCCAGAACAGCGACCCAGTTTGAGGCAACTGTGACAATGTTCCATAAAGTCTCACTCATTTTAATATGCTGAATAAAGCACCATTCCATTGTTGCAACAATACCTACCAGATAGTACGACCTCAACAAGATCGCCCTCATGTATCTCTTCTGCTGACGTAATTCGTTGCAAAATATTATCTGAGTTCAGGTCATGACGGAAGAGGAGAATTTTGTCATACATGCCAAAGAAACCACACTCTGGGAACTGCAATAGAAAGCAAGCTCTAAGTCAACGCATGTTCTTTGACAATCCTACCCATAAGCATTTTTAACGACAACTACAGAACCATAGTGTTTAATGTGTTCCACAGAAACAAAATTGATTTTTTTGAGGAACTGAAATGTAGCATGAAAAGGTAAAAAACAAACAAAACAAGAAAAATCACACACAATACAAACAACCACCTCTACCAAAACATGCTGAATCAATACCTCTCCTTTCCCCAATCAACGACAGTGACTCTGTTTTTCAAAACCAAAAAATGTGAGGGTTTCGCTTTTTCTTCTTTGAGTTTTTAATCTCTCAGGCCTGTGTAACCAAGCACAGCACCTGAAAGTCACACAGACTTTAACTTGGATACCAGTACCTGTAACTCTTACTGGGTCTGGCAGGTATTCAGCTTCAAACAGCAGCACGTGCCATACTTTTCTTGAGGGGCAAGCCAAGAGAAGCTCCATGTTATTGTTCTGCAACAGTTTAGATTCAAAGATGCAAGAAAAGGAAAACAATTGCCCACAGAGACAGAATACAGTATTGCAAATCCATATAGGAAATAGATACACTAAGTAACACATTTTTCCATGACACTTCACTGAAAACAGCTTTCGTATTCCGTATTTTCCCCACTCTTCAAAATATTGTCAAGTATGACTAAAACTCCCTAAAAGTAAAACCTTAAAAGTAAACAGACAATTAACAGAGAAAGAGCAGAAATAGATCCTGGAGAAGAGTAAGTACCAATCAGCCAGCTCCTTTGGCCTTTTTGTTTAAACCACATTTCAACCTTGAGGTGGGAAGAGAGAAGTATCCAAGAGTATAAAACAGGATGCATGTGGAGGGGAAGTAGGAAAAAAATACACAACACTTGCACTTAAACTAGATAACAGACTGCACTCTGGTAGTATAGATCTCGTGCAGTAAATAAGTAACAGAATCTAAACTGTGTGAAGCTTGTAGTATGTTAGTTGTTCTTAATGAAAGAGTGAAAGACATGTTCCTACAAAATCAAAGATATAATTAAGGTATTAGTCACACCCAATTTTTTCACACTCCCCATTCAGAGAGAAAATAATTTCCTCTTTCCAGTAGCAACTTTATCCAAAATATTCAGTTGGCCTTCTCTGTTACATTAAACCTACGGTACACACAACAATGAAAAACTTCCATGTTCTGGACAGTGTTATTATCTACTTGGACAGTCACAAAGAGAGGTAGAATTTGTGCCATTTAACCCATGCAAAAGCCTAAGATGCACCTGGAAAAAATCACACGGACACCAGCAGGTGTTTTACCTGCAGCACCAAGAAACTGGTTTACAGGGCTGATGCCAAAGCAGCAGGTTGTTTCTCTCTCTCCAAAGCTTAGGTTCCCTACATAAATTTTATACTCTCTTGCACTCTGTGTAGTAGCTATAATGGGACAGATATTGCTTTAAAATAGGTGCTTTTTAAACCTTTATACAGCAAAATGCTATAGCTTAAAATCCATTAGGTCATCTGTAGGTCATCTATAAGAGCTCCATATTTCAGTATACTCATCCACTGATTCATCTTGATAAACAGCAAATATCCATACATACTCCAAAAATTACATTATTCCAACCTCCCAAAGATTATTTGTACTAGGAAAGCAAATAAAAAAACCTTGAAAATCAGCTGTCCTGCCCAAATATGTGTCTCAGACTCTCTAGAAGTATTCACAGGACTTGACTTTACATCCAGAACATGAATAGAGAGAGCACACTAGTAATTCTTTCACAGGAACTGACAGTTCTTCATACCCCAAACAGTATATAAACTTGCTCTAAGGTCTAACTCAAAATTCCTCTGTGCATCAATTAACTAGAAAACAAGTTCTGTCTACTTTTTAATAACTGCTATGAAGTTCCATCCAGCCAGGTATCACATCTTAGTGCTAGTATCACATGTAACATAGCCACCTACAAACTACAGGGATTAGGACCTCTAAGATATTTCACATGTTTAAGTTTCTTGATAAAGATATGTCTTAGTTGCTCGTTTCACTCTTTGAGACCATAAACCTCTCATGCTGCTGCTAGAACATCCCTACACATAATTCCCCATCCCAGTAACCAGAGGTCACAATCATATACCAAGAAACACTTGTAAATGTTAAGACCATATGTATTTTGCATGTGCACTATCATGCACAAATCTTGGACTTATTAAAATGTTTTAAACATACCACATTAATTTTGGTGACTAAAAAGCATTATCTGATACAATAAACAAAAGTTACAGGTACATACTCAAATCTTTGGGATGACAAGTATCATTACTAAAAACAAGAGATGTTAGATTCTTTAGAAAACAGTATCAACATTTATTCCAAATTTTGTAAATAACAGCATAATGTCTATAATTAAGATTGGGTTTTCAAATAAATTCCAGACAAAAGCTAAATCAATTTCTACAAAATAAAAAGGCAAATTCATCGGTTGTAGACTGCTAGAACTGTAGGCTTCAACATCCTTGCTTGGTTCTTCATTAATTAAATTGACTTTTTAAGCTACACATTATCAACATTCATGTTATAGTAGCATGTTTTACTGCCCTGTTCTCAAAACAAGGATGCATACACACGGATGAAGTGGCTGTGAAAGGCTCCCTGGTTTTGTAACTGTAATATTTAACCTCATAAAAAGTAATTCCTCTACTTATAAGCTTCAGCATCACCAGTAGCTTCTAGATCAAGATGAAGAATCAAAAGCCCAAGACTAACAATAATCTATGCTAGTAATTACTGCAAATAGTCTTAAACCTAAACACAGACTGCACACATTTTCTGTATGTGTCAGACTTCACCCAAGACACACTTTTCTATGCTTTAAGCATGCCTAATCTCCATTTCTGAAACAGTAATTCTAAAAATTTAAAGCATCAGAATAGAGAGAACTTGGTCATAGGTACTACAGAGCTGCAGTTGTTACAAGGTTTTCTTGAATACACCAAGGGACAGGCATAGCTGAGGAACCTTGTAACATCACAGAGAAACAGCACAGACCGTGCAGCCCACAACACCCTAGCTGGCTCCTCCCGCACCCATCACAGAAGCCATCAGCCCACCAAAGGCCCATCTCACCAAGCCAGAGGAGCACAGAAACCCAAATTAAGGACTTCAAGGTAAAGACATCCTGTCCAGGCCCATCCCAGGGCTATTGCAGAGCCTCAGTCACAATTTCCAGCCATAAAATTAATCAAGGTAAGTCAACTCTAGAGCATATTTTCGACTAAGAAGGGTCACTGCTGGAGGGTATGGGATACATTAAGATGACAGGGAACTAGGATGGTACAAGACTTATTATGGAAGTTTTACAGCAGGAAACAAAAGTAAGGAAATAGATGATTCAGCAAGGAATAAACATGAAGAAAATAATTGAGGGACAAGGAAATTTAAAAAGCTGGTCATCTGTAAACACGGATTGGTCAGAATAATTCACTGTTCATGGCCTGTGCCTGATCAGCACCACCTGTCCTACCTTTTCACCAAATTGCATTTCTATTTGCCTGGGTAATGGGTTGTCACTGTGAGAACATATGCATATGAGGGATCAGAGGGCCAGGAACTGATGCCAGCCTACAAACGAGAGAAATTGTGTTTGTGGTGTCAGCAACTGGAAAGGCTAGCGAAATCAAAAGCTTCCTAGACAGAGTGCCCAAGCCCAAAACCACTAGAGAAGGGTACAGTGTGAGACCACTGGTGCTCTCTGTCTTCATGTACACACTCTCTGTGCCTGCCTGTGACAATCTGTGTCTATGTGTTGTAGACCTCCATCCAAATACCTCTGCCTACTGGGAACACACGGTCAGTCTTCCTACTGGTTGGACTCAGGGCACCGAGCTATAGCAGTCTCATCTCTGCCAGAAGGCTGTCAGAGCCGATCATCCCTAGCAAAACTTTCCTGCCCTTTCCTTACACACACACCCCCTCCCCAAGATTCTCCTATTATAAAAGAGCAGACCGTAACACAAAGATGCCTGACTGCTTCTTTCCACACTCCTCAGCTCAGATTACTCTCCTCTGCCCCCGCTGCAGTACTATGAGCCCAAGCAATGGAAGTGCTGGCTGGCTGCCCTCTGCATAGCTGGCCCTGATGAGCTGCAGGTGGCCCGTCAGAGCCCGTGTCTAAGGCACTTGGCCAGGCTTCGATGGGGGAGCTGTGCAAGCAGCTTGGCTCCTTACAGACGTGTGGCGCCGTGCTCTCTCTTCCGCTCTTCAGTACATTAGGGAATACAACATTCCTTGCTAGCACCTTAGCCAGAAGACTAAGTGCAGACCGCTGGCCAAGAATAACCTCATCGATTAACAAGGTTATTTCAATTTATTTAACAGAATTTTTATGCAAAGCTTAAACTATGTTCAAGTTGTACACTGTCAACTTTTTCTCTCTTCTATGCAGCAGAGTACAGCTTTGATAGCTTTACTTATGCTCAGTTACATGAAGCTGTTCAAGAAGAACACTATCCAGTTCCTTTGAAGTGCTAAGTGCTCATCATGTAAACTTGAAAACAAAACTCAAACCAGATTTTTTTTTTTTTAAAAGCCTGTTTTATCTTATGGGATTATATAGCTATTACTTTCCTGCATAAAAGCCCAAAGTATCTGCACAGTGACTCAGAACACATAAACTGGTAACGTCAGTATTACTATATTTTCTAAAAGCAAAAAGGAGACTGTTTCCAGTGTTAACAGTTCCAAAACAGTGTATAACTACAGGAAATCACTTGTGGGAAGTCTACGTATGCAATAGTCCGTGCCAGAATTAATCCCTGGTATACCAATACCAACAACTTCCGTAAAGAATGTATCCAGTCCTTTGTACTTGAGGAAGACTAGGACTAATAACTACAAATACCACTGCTAGTGCATCATTGCAGTTACACAAGGAAAATGATTTGCATTACCTAAAATACTTATATTTTAAGTATTACGGTATGACTACTTTTAATTAATAGTTCATCATACTATATCGATATACGGTGGCCAGTACTGCTGGAGTGTAACACAAATGAGCTTCATTCGATCTTGGCAGTAAAGGGAAAATGCCTCTACTTCAAGTTTCAGGACTTACTTTACAAAGTTCTGGACTAGTCGCCAAGAATTCGCACTAGGGAAAAGTGTAGGCGGATATTGTTTCAAGGTCCAATATCTCATGACCCATCATAACTCAAAACAAATGCTTCAGACCACTGGAAATTAATTCCAAAGTCAAGTAGTGCAAAACATCTATTACCTTGGAAAGTCTCTTCATTTACTGAAATCACTCCAATTATTCTGCATCCCTACCCAGCTATTCACTCCCACTCTTTAGAACTGTGTGCCAAATCACATTATCACACAGACAATTAGCTTCAAAGATGTTGCATGAGATCTCTCCCTCAACAGATGCCTCAGTACAGACATACTTGGACTACTGCTTGGCTGGGTTTTACAGCACGCAAACCTATTACACCATGCTGCAAATGTGCATGTGCCCTGCACATACTAGCTCTGTGTCCTCAGCACACTTTTCACAGGTGTGTTTCCTTCTTATGCCTCAACTCTCTATTACTTTGCTGCCACATTTAGCTCATATGAAGAAAGATGACAAATCAGGAAGGCTGACCAAGAGATGAAGAAAGAAAGGACACAGCTGATTAATACAAAACACAATTTGCATTAAAGTCATTCAAAAAATATGCGCCACAAACTATTACAAGCTCGGCCTGGAGAAAAACCCGGAAGGATGTTGCAGTGTCTATTTACTACATCAAATTAAGTTGTTACTACAAGAATTATACAGATCCATTTGTAATATGGATGGATTATAATATGATTCTTGCATTACTATGACAGTGTCCAAACCACTGGAAGACAGCTCACATTCATTCCACGTGTTTTGGTCTTTTCACAACATCACAATTTCAAGTATTTTAAAATAAACACCTATTTCCTTTTCAGCAACCCTCGCTGAAGAGCTAGCTGCCCAAACTACTTTAATTCAGCCCCATTAAAATTTGAGTTCTTAGATATACAAATAATACAGACATACAGTTGTCACTTGGTTAGAAAATTCTACAGATGCACTTGTGTGTTCCTCATGTTTTTTGCCTGATTATCAACAAAAAGATGTTTGAACAAATCACCTTCCTTCCCTCCATGTCACAGTCTATTTCATCTTCAATCACTCTCCAGTTCTTGAAAATGAAATCTCGCCCAGTCTAATTAAAATAATAGCCAGGACTACCCAAAAACTGCATATATACTGATTGGATCACATTCAATAATCAAAATATTGATCAGAGAATACAGTGTACCATGACTACAGTATTTGTAAAAACAATGGAAGTATGAAACTACAGAAACAGTAGACTCACAAGTAGGTGTAGTATGCAAAACTCAGCTCCTTTTAAACACAGCTATACTTCCAGGGCTTGTTCTCAGCACCTTACGCAGTTCAGAATCTTGGAGAAATAATTACTAGTGTGGAAATATTAACTACCTGCATAAGTAGCTACTAACAGACATGGGCATGAATTCAAGCAAGTCAAAAGTGCACAATGTGATGGGATACAATCAGGGAATTAACACCAGTAAGAAAGCGGAGGGAGAGGCAACATTATAAAGGTAAACAATAGAATGTTTAGGACTGGCTATAAAGGGAAAGATGACCAAACAACCCAACAAGTAAAAATAGCCTCAAAATAATAGGAAAGAACAGATAAGCACAAAGCGAGACAGTAATTAATTAGAAATGAGAATATACACAATCATTACTTTTCTATTGAGAGGCAGTTACAGGTGTGGTTGAAAGAGCACTCACATCAGGATGAAGAAAAATTAAGATGACAAAAAATTATTGCTAACAAAACCAAAGACACCAAGCACACAAGAGACACAGGAATCAAGGTGAAAGCAACAGGCGCTAGATAACGGTTTCAAGCCTATACATAAGCAAGACAATTTTGAGAATACTTTAAAAAAATATTTCTTCGAAGTACCACAAGTGGAAGAGTTCAGCAACAATAAAATTGAAAATGTTGGTGGAGAAGGTTTAAGAACAAACCTCAAACAGGCAGGTTGCAGAAGGAAAAATTAATTTTGGAGGTGATCTAAATAAAGGACAAGACAGACCAAAAACATCGGGTTGGACCAAGTTCAATAAGAAAAAGATAGACAGGAAGTAAGTGCAGCAAACATGAATGAAATGCAAGAAATATATAAAGGCAGAGAAGGAAGAGGAAGAGAGTGAGAAAAGTTTGGTTTGGCTTCTGTTTTTTACATTTAATATATATGAGAGTACCATATTATGAAAATATAGAAGAAAAATGAGAGAGGCTTGTTAGTCAGCCAGACATAGGAAATGTCTCTTTATTTTATTTAAGTGGTGACTTTTTTGGTGGCTTCAGTGAAGTGGAAAAAGAAAAACTAGTTTGAAAGATTAAGAAACATTCTACAGGTAAACAGCCTACTGGTACTCAAGTCAAAGAGAAGGCAACAGTTAGAAGAGACACAAGGATTTCAGGCAAATACTCTAAGGTAGGAGGGCAACTGGCCTACTTCAGAGCAAAATGTAGCATTGGATGAAATGTAAAGAAGGAGAGTGCAGAGTATAACTGAAAAGTAAAAAGACAGATCTGTAGATTAAAAAAGTGTATAAGAGAAGTTTCAGAATCATGAAAGTAAAGATTCATAAGCTTATGAAATAGGCTGTGACGAATCTGGTAGGTATTGATACTATACAAGTAAAGCACAGAACAATTGAATATTGTTCATTTATAACTATTAAAGAAAAGAAAACAAATAAGATAAAACCTTTAAAACATGCTGTCCTACATAATTCTCAGGGAGTTCATGGGAGTGGAGCATCACCGTAGGCAAGTTTCAAGCTACTAAGCCCTATGTTCTACTTCATGTTCTCTCATGTGAGGAATGAAGAAGAGTAAATTAAATAGAAAGCAGGCTTAAGAACTTGTCTCTAACATCTGATCACTGTACAAGGACACATATTGTCGATCTGCAACTTATGCAACACATTTTCCTGCTTCTAAACACCCTCCCCCTATTCCAGGAGTCACGTACTTTCAGGTTTTGACTCTTCTTGAGACTCCCCCAGAGAGTCTGGTACATTAAAATACAATCAAAATATGGAATGAACAGAAGACATAAATGGAGACTATAACCAAGAATCTTTTGAAACATTAGAATAGAAAGTCTAATGGTTTTTTTCCAAGGACTTCATTTAAGCATTCCAATATACAACACCACTAACCTAGTGCTCCCTGAATTTAAGTTTAAACTTGAAAAAAAAGTGTTTGTAACTTTCCTGATGTTAAGAACATTTCTAACTGGTTTAAGAGACATCAAATATTTGCATTACTCATCTCACTCCCCTTGAAGACATGTTGTCCTCAGTTTCAGTTCTGCTGATGCTACTTCTAATTACCCCTCTGCAAATCTTGAATGAGTTACAAACAGCACCATCTGAAGCAGGAACCACAGCTGATCATCAGAGCAGTTCAGTATCTTCATCAACGTGACGACAGTGAGACCGAGTGCACTCTCAGCAATGTGCAGGTAACACCAAGCTGACTGGTGTGGTTGGTAACTCTGAAGGGTGGGATGCCATCCAGAAGTACCTGGACAGGCTAGAGACACTTGGACTGAGAAAAATCTCATGAAGTTAAATAAGGCAAAGTGTAAGGTCCTGCAGCGAGACTGGGGCAATGTTACATATCAATACAGGCTGAGGCATGATGAAATTGAGTGCAAACCTGCAGAAAGTCTTGGAGATGCTAGTGGATGAGAAGCTGGACATGAGCCAACAGTGCGCATCTGCAGCCCAGAAGGCCAATGGTAGCCCTTCAATACTTGAAGAGGGCCTACAGGAAGGCTGGAGAGGGACTGCTTACCGAGAAGTGCAGTGGTATGGGGCAATGGTTTTAAATTAGG
>VWYK01000247.1:657-23180 GCA_013399775.1 Semnornis frantzii | reverse complement strand
AAACAACCAAAAACCACCTTGACCCATACTGACCCATATAACTTGGCTCTTCAGGAAGGAACTAACATGCTGAACCACATTTGATAGCCCATAAAGTTATTATGAAATCAGCTTGCTTCTAAAAACACGGAAGAAGCAGTTAAATCATGAGATGGACGGGGGGGAAGATAGACAGGTACATGCAAATGAGAGTTCATATAATGCTTGCATTTACTTTCAGGTTATTAAGTAGAAAAGAATAAACTAATCGACCACAAATACCAATCACAACAATCAAAGATTGTTGGAGAAAATGACTCCCTACAACACAATCCACACTTTCAGCTCCCTCCCTCACACTCACCCTTGCCTTGAGGTACAGAGTAATTATTTCTTCATTGTTTTACGAAGCAACATTAACTACTTTTCAGATTGCTCACCAGGACCTAGCCTAAATGAAGATACAATTTGGATGCAAGAACAGCAAGATCAATGTCATCTTCAACCAAAAGACTCGGAATTTGCAACAATGTAACCATGACACATTTGAACAGTGTGCTAAGATTTTTTTATTTCTTGTTCAACCCTCTCTAATATTAGAGTTTATGCTGACAATTCTTCTGTCATAACTGCACATGTATTCCTTACGTCAAAAAACAATACTAGGATAGTAGTAGCTGTTTGGTGGTAGTTTTAATTAATAACTAGAACTAAAAAGAAAAGCTACTACCATGTAGATGTGTAGTAGATTTTTGTAGCCACAGCTGGTCCTACTGTTATGGCTGGTTATATGGTTTTAAGAACACTCCTTAAGAGTAGTAATCGTGACTTGTAAAAACCTAAGGTACAAGTGACAATCATTGAGACTAAAAACCACATTCTCCATCTTGTGGAAACTAATTCTTGCAGAAAATTGTATTTCACCAGCAAGAAAGTAACAGAAGTACCTAGAAGTTTTTAATTTAAAAGGAGTATCTCAGGAGTTAGCAAAATTTCTTTGTGCATAACTGTACAGCTATCTTTAAAGCTAGTACCAAGTTTCTTGGTGTATTTCAGTCACACGCTGTTACTACTATAAGTCTGTTACAAAACAACTGTTGGCATCACTAGGATGTGGCAGTTTTATACCATACCTTCTGGTAAACTATAGAGCACACGAGGTCTTTGACAGCAGAGAGGGACAGGTCCTGAGTTTCAATGGTGACAGTCTCTCGAGTGAGACCAATCTGCAGAAGGAAGGAGACCCCATGCATAGAGCTCCGGGAGTTGGTGAGGCTCTGAGTGCTGAAACTGCCATTGGAGAGTCGACTGGAAAGCCCCGACTGGGGACTTGAAGACAAAGATGGGGTTTGTGGTGCAGCAGCATGATACGTTGGTGGGGAAAACTTCTGTAAGGATGGGGGAGAAGAGTCGTTTGCTGACATCTGACTTGCTTTACTCTGTCCAGATCTCTTTAGCAGTCAAATTCTAAGAAAAATATATTGTCAGTTCTTGGTTTGAACTTTCTTAGTTTTTGTAGTTCTTAGTTCTTTGTAACTTTCCCTTTCTTAGTTCAGTAAAATGCCCCTGATCAGTAAAACTTAATTTTCCCTTTCATTCTGTGCAAGACCGAGAGTAAAATAATTTCAACTGTAATATACTTTAAAGGGTCTCTTTCCGCAGTAACAATCAGCTGATCAAAAGCAGATTGCCTGTCCTCTAGCACCACGTCCGGACAACAGAGGCTTACATAAAGGCCTCACAGAAACACATTAGCTCTGCTGTTTTATACATCCTTCATTGTTATGTACTAAAAAAAAAAAGCTGGAAACACAGATGGAGATAAATGTTGACAACCAAAAAGTATCCTCATTCACCTATTTCAACAGGCTGTATCTTAAATGCAGACTTATCCTCATGTAGACAGCCTTTTAGAATGGAAAACAGTATCCTTGTGCAACAACAGAAGTCCATGTATATGACGAATCTATATTCCTCCTTCAGAAATTCTTCTCTGAATTCACAGGACAATGTTAACTTGAAGATCAGTGAAGGTATCTGATTTCATTGTTATAAAATATTTTAGCTCATGAAATGCAGGCACAGAATGTCTGAAGACACAATCACATTAAATGTAATCTCTAGCTTCATCCAGATAATCTCCAGCATTTTGAAATGCTGTACTCTGCCTGTAGGGGAAAAGATAAAGTTATTACTTCACATGAAAAGCACAATATGTCACAACCACTTTACTTTGAAGCAGTAGGATCATCAATCCTTTTCACTCAAACATGTTATGTTAGTCGAATTTTGTACTCATAACCTGAACTTAACTGTTTTCCCAGTCTGATACACAAAACAAATCAGACCTAACACAGCCCAACACATTAGCACATAATTTAATTAATGGTAATTTAGCAAAGCAAGAGTTAAGAGGGAAAAATAAAAAAGGAGGAGGGAGACGTAGACCATGGCTCTGCTCTCTAGGTGTATACTGAGAAGTTGGTGGGTAAGGATGGAAATGTATTAAATACATTATTATATGCATTGAAACATCAGAAACCCATGACATCAAAGTTCATGTAGCATGTATTCAAGATACCATTTTAATGTTTTTATTCAAGACAACTGAATAACATCTCACACAAACTCTGACTGTAGGAAGACAAACATAGCACACAATATTTGTTCCTTGGAGGGGGGTGGGAGGGAAACCAATTAATGCTCACATCTGATTAAAAAAGCAAGTTGGCTTCATCTTAAAATAACTCATTTTATGAGCACAGGCTCAAAATACTTGCTATAAGATGCAGTGTTACATGATTCGATATCTCAAACATTTCACAAACAACCAAAATGCTCAAAAGGAATTGCTTTACATTTCCCCATGCAACTTCTACCACAGAAAAAGTAACCTGTGAATGCAAAAGTGGTACAAGGCCATAGCATTGTATCATAGCATGTATACATAGCAATGTATCATTAACTGGTTTTAAAGGACCATAGGTCTATGCAAGGCACTAAAATCAACAAATTCACTTTATTTTTCCTTCCATTAGATTAAAAAAAAAAAATCTCAAAAATAGTATTACCAACATTAAATAAAATAAAAATTTAGAAGAGAAATACCAGAATTTATCACATACAATATAAGCTAATCTGTCCTTACTAAAACAGTCCATTCAACAGATTATGCACTCATGGTATTTACCAGTGTAATAGTTCAAAACCTGTGTTTGAAAGGGTAGATAATAAAAGAGAGGTACATGAACTGCAGTACTGAAGGAAAAAAAGATACTGGTTCTGTGATAAAAATTCCTAACAGAGGCTCAAGAAGAAATAACAAATTGATACTTTCTGGATTTTAAGCACAGGCATCTTCAAATACTCAAGAGCTAGTCAAGGACAACTGAAAAAACGTCTGCCTTAAAGAACACACTAAACATGATACAGATGAAGGTCACAAATGGGAATAAAGACAGCAACGCTGACATTTAAGTACCTTTCTCAAGACAGCAGCTCCACAGTGCCTTTGCTTGAAAATGATACAGTTTTGTTTTCTATATACTGCTTCTTTCCCCCCTTCACTTCTCACAGGTGCCAGAGACAGGAAATATCAAGCTTTAGGAGTGAATCTGAATTAGAGAACAATAATGCCTAACCAACATAATAGAAAAAGAAAACCCATATGATGTTAAAGAATCGCTGAATCTACTAAGCGAGCTTAATTTATACAGTGAAAACGCTCTGCAAGAGCTCACCCCTAGGTGCCTAATCAGATTGTTAATAACGTTTACCAAAAGCACCATGTATTTGCATTCACAATACCAAGTTTATTCACCTAAAAGCCTTTATTGAAGCTTATTTTTGATACTTGGTAGGACAGATTGGATCTTTCCAAGAAAGGATAGCGACAGAAGCTGCTCATTCTGTAGTACGGATAAACTGATTCTGAATATCAAATAAGGTACGATTCTATATACATTTCGTAACTACATATTAAAAAAACCCTACGCCTTAAAAAACAGAGAAGCAAAAGGGTTGCGAAGGGAACCCATATGCCCCCTTCCTCTGCTGCAAAGTTTGCAGCCAACTTTCCAGCCTGTTCTCGCCGCAGAGGCGCTGACCCTCCCCTTCCTTTTGGGGGCTGCTCCCAAGCCGAGCAGCTTTCAGGCAGCTTCTCCAACATCTGGCACTTAATTCGCCTCCCTTTCCCCCTCCTAGACAAGACACAGACTTCTAGCCCCACTCCAAGCGGCTCCTCTTAATCTTCTTACCCCACGGGAGCTGGTCGTTCGCCCAGTTCCCCCGGGAAGCCGCTGCCCTGCGGCATACAGGTTCCCGCCGCTGGACCTCGGGGCCGCCCGCAGGTGCCACGGATGAGGCTGCGAATTGGTGGCCCTCCCCGCCACCACGGGCCGGGCTGGAGTGAGCAGGACTGGCGGAGGAGCCGCTGGCGCGGCGGCGCGATTTGTCTTGCCTGCCGTGGGTCACGCAACCCCGTCCGGGCTGCTGCTGGCAGCCGCCCGTCCCGTCCTGTCCTGTCCCGTCCCTCCCAGGTTTAAACCCCCGCTGGGCGACCCGCCCCTGCCGGCGCAGCTCCCCGCGGCGCCACTCTCCAGAGATGATGTGGCCGCAGCCCATCACCCCCACCACAGGCACCCCCACGCCAGGGCGGAGTTGCCGCCGCGAAGGCGCTTCCCTGGGCTGGGGCGGGGGGGGAGGGCGGCGGAGACTCCCCCACAGATCCTGGGGCAAAGTCCTTTACGGGGTCGGCCGCGAAGACGTCGCCGCTCCCGCCGAGGCAGGAACTTTCCGCGTCCGCCTCCGCCCTTCCCCGACGCGGCGCACTCGGCCACCACCTCCCCACCCTGCCCGCCAGCTCACAACCCTGCCGACGGCGCACGCCTCCCCGTCCTGCCGCCCTCACCTGCAGCCCCATCAGAATCCAGCCGTCCCCGAGCTGCAGCTGCCTCGCGCACATCTCACTCGCCGCGCAGCCCCGCGGCTCCCCGCACACACTAGAGCCGCCCGGGACGGGCTGCCTCACGGCATCTGCCGGGAACTGTAGTCCCGCAGTTTCGCTCCGGCCCGGGTATCGCACCCAGACGAACTACAACCTCCACGCTGCCCCGCGAGAGCAGGGCTGGAGGAGGGAGGCGTCGCATGCGCAGACCTCCCCTCAAGAGTTTCCGTTAGTTTTCTTGCCTGTGGCGGTTTCTGCCCTGAACCGCTAACGGGACGGCGGGGCGCGGCACGGCGGGGCGGCGCCTTCGGCAGCTGCTTCTGCTCCATTTTACAGCTGGCGCCCTGCAGCCGCCGTTGCCTCCCCTGTCCACCCCTCGCCGCCTCCAGCTGGGCCAAAACTTGGGTCAGCGCCAATTCGAGCCCGGTTGCTGCCGTGCCAGCGCCGGCCTCCCGTTTCGACAACTCCTCCGCCCTCCCTGCTGTACCTCGGGAAGCGTCCTGGGCCTCGCTGCTCCCGGCCCCAGCGGCCGCCGCCGCATCCCTTCTCTCCATCAGCGCCACTTTCAGTTCACCTTTCCGGGGCGTGGGTGGCGCAGCGCAGCCCCGCAGAGATCTCCCCAGGGCCTCGCACAAGGCCCTTCATCTCTGCACAGGAAATACTTGATCTAGTGTGTCACAGAATCACGTTGGTGTTTTTCGTGGCCACTCTGACCTAGTAGTTCAAAAAGGCTTTCTGCAAACGGCGTGCCAGCTGGTCCCTGTGCCTCTCTTGGTAGCTCACTGACGAGCTTAGAGCTTACTGCAGAAGTTCTCCGGGCCCTTTTGGGCGTAGCTGTTACTGTCTGCTACTAAGCTTCAGCCTTCAGTTCTAATGCTTTGATTCACCCAAATCTCGTTCTTCCTCAGCATTACTGATGCCACTCTTGCATCATCAGTGAATCTCTGCATGCAAGATACTTAGGAAAAGTACTAAATAAAACTGATCGGAAGGCAAAACCATCTGTAACCTCCCTCCAGCCCAAAAGTTCCCAGTTAAATGGCAACATATCAGCTGCTTTCTTGAATTTGGATTCAATTTCTGTATATGAGTCTTAAAGTAATATCCACTACCATAAGAAGTTACTGAATTTTAAATTGTATTCCAGGCTGAAAACACTTGGAAAAGGCAAACTGTTAGCAAAAAATCAAAGGCTTCTAATTCTCAGCCCAGCAAGACACAGATGGAGAAGCAAATTAGTACTTTGTCACTTACAGTGCTGTTTGCTTTTCTCATTTCCTTCATTTTATACTCCTGAGTGCTGGCCTGAAACCCACTGAAGCTGAGCGAAGACTTTCAACTTACTTCATCCTATTTTGCATCAAACCTTTACAGAGTGCATCTCATACAGCGTAACCAGGTCCATATTTTGAGTGGAGCCAGTTTATCTGATAAATAATTAGCCTGCAACTTCTAGTCCAAATCTGGAACTACTTTAAACTAAAACTGTTGCAGTTAATGGTTGATTCTGCTTTTAATTGCTTTTGAATGCTAAAAAACACCCTGGGACTTTTTAATGAAGGCTATTCCATGAATAGAGGATGTTCTTGCCAAAGCTCTGCACCAGATAACTGAGCAATCTTCATTTCCTTTTTCCTCTGAAGTGGGACTCCCACACACCACCACTGTAAACACAGAAGCTTGCCTCCATAAACATGTTTTTTGATGTTTAGTACAGCAAGGAGCCATATTCTAGAGTACTGAAAGTGCATCAAGCTTCTTACATTCTGAGTAACAGCCCTAAAAATAGCCATTCATGGACAATACCAGATGGGTATTAGGTATTACCACAGCTACTGGGCAACGATTATACTTTTTTGTAAAGAAGCTCAGCTTTATAATATCCAGTAGGGTTGGTGCCATTTAATTTGCAGCCCTAAGCCATAATAGCGGCTTCTTCATAAATTAGAACAGAAGATGGATTAGTAAAAATCACCTTATTACAGAACAGCCAAAACAAACCAAACTGCTATTTGTGCAGCAGTACTTTCTAATAAATAAATGCTCCTGAAGCATCCAAAACTCTTCTATTTGTAAAGATCTCTGAGTAAAACACACATGAAAGCAGGTGGACATTGCAGCATCTATGTACAGATTCACCCATAGCTATACCCATATGCATAACTGACTTTGCATGACTACACAGCACAGCATTATGACAGCATTAGTCTCTCTGCACTGACAGGGCAAGCATTCTGGTTTGTTATTTTTGTGACTAGCATAATTAGTGATTTCCTGTGGATTTCATCAAAGTTCTTCACCTTGTTTCTGAGCCCACATCATTCCATCAGACAGCTTGTTTTCGCAGCTCCAGGCTTTCCCTGCTCAAGCTAGCTGCACTGTACAAATTTCTCTCTTACAGCTACATGACAGGAAATAGGGGTAACTTACTATATTTGTGTGCCTTTATAAAAATGTTTGGTTTATTCTATATGAACTACTTAGGTTTCTGTAGACAAACTGCATTTGGAACAATACATCAACATTTCCCAGTTTCAAATTAATGCTGATAGCATTTGGATAGCTTATGTCTGGAAATGGAAATATATTAATTCCTATTCACTAGTCTTATGTTTGGAATGTTTTTGAATCATCTAGCTGTGTTACAAAGAAGGTAGTGTCCTGAGAGACTTGACTGGTGCATTCGTCTGAGAAATTCCATAAGCATGCGCTGCCATGATTCGTTTTCACTGCTTTTGACACCAATCGTGCATAGCAAATGCCCCCATTCGGGATGTGCAAGATCTGCAAGAAATGTTTGCAAGAAGAGAAACTAATATCTCTAGAACAAAATGTAAAAATATCTTTTTGGGGGATGTTATGGTCTCCTTTCTTTCCCTGTGCAAAGAACCGAAAAAAACTTAGGAGGTCAGGTTTGGTTTGGATAAAATCCTGAAATGTGGATGTGTCTCTGAATTACCTCTCATCTTGGTTTGAGCCCTTATCTGAACTTCATCCTAACATCCACCCGCACAAAACAATGAACAGTTTAGTACAGGCTATAAAACATGGAATCAAAATTTATTTCTGTATAAATCAAATTAAAATTAAATGCATATTTATTATATTAATTATATGCAATTGACTTTTTGGAATACACTTACCTCCTACTTGTTTGAATAGCGACTTCACAAATCCTTGCACCTGCTAGGTGGGCAGCTTCCTTCATAGAATCATAGAATGGTAAGGTTGGGAGGGACCTCAAAGGTCATCTAGTTCAAACCCCCTGCCATAGGCAGGGACACTTCGCACTAGTACAGGTCACTCAAGGCCTCCTCCAACCTGGCCTTGAACACCTCCAGGGAGGGAGCATCCACAGCCTCCCTGGGCAACCGGTTCCAGTGCTTCACCATACTCACTGTAAAGAACTTCCTCCTAACATCCAGTTTCAATCTCCCCTCTGCCAGTTTAAACCCATTGCCCCTAGTCCTGTCATTGCAAGACCTTGTAAATAGTCCCACCCCAGCCCTCCTGTAGCCCTGCTTCAGATACTGAAAGGCTATTATAAGGTCTCCTCGAAGCCTTCTCTTCTCCAGGCTGAACAGCCCAAACTCTTGTAGCCTGTCCTCATAGCAGAGCTGCTCCAGCCCTCTGATCATCTTCGTGGCCCTCCTCTGGACCTGCTCCAACACTTCCATGTCCTTCCTGTACTGGGGGTTCCAGAACTGCACACAGTACTCCAGATGGGTTCTGATGAGAGCAGAGCTAAAGGGGCAGAATCTTCTCCCTTGCCCTGCTGGCCACTCTGTTCTTGATGCAGCCCAGAATTCGGTTGCTGTGTGGGCTGCATGCACACACTGCAGGCTCATGTTGAGCTTTTAATCAACCCAGATCCCCAGGTCCTTTTCCTCAGGGCTGCTCTCCAGCCATTCACCACCCAGCCTGTATTTGTGCTTCAGTACCAACTCTGAAATAAACATTAAATTATTTACTTAAATAAGTGTTTTGGGATAACCTATACTTCTTATTTAGTAAAACTTTGTGACTACATCAGCCCATGGAAACAAATCTCTTAAAACTGAATCACAGGCACAGTACTTCCACAGCCTGATAAAGGCTTTGTTTCAAACCCCACAGAGATCTGCAGTGGACAAGCAGGAAGCTCAAGCTCATAGAATGCAGGAACCTGCGGGACCATGTGCTTGTTTCTAAACATCAGCCCCATATCAACTCCTTCCCTATGAGCTGTAAGAGCTGCTGACAGATTTCTGAAACAGCAGCCCAGGCTGCCAAACACTGAAAAAAATCTCAGAATGTGTATTCTAACTGCTGACTTGCCACTGCTGGCAAATCATTCACAGCTCGGGTGCAAAAATGCCTCATATTACGTGGATTCAAAACACAACAAACCACACCTACTCTCCTCTCCCTGCCACTGGCCTGCCAGTTTAAAGCACTGACCTTCAAAACTGCCTTTGAATTGGAGCAGAACTCTGTCTTCTTAAGAATACAGGTGTGCATTAAATCCGCTGCATTTGGCAGTGCATTTGACAGCCCAGAGTTAACCAAGGTAATGACAAGGCAGAGCCTCAGCTTCAGAGAGGCAGTTTCGGTTGAAATGCTTCTATGTAGGGTCAGCACAAGAAAAGAGCTTTTGACAGTGATGCCTCTAACGTCTATCCTTCGGGACTTCGGTAGATGGCACTGTCACATCAGCCGGGTTACAGGGAAGGAATATACAGATTTTATCTTCACAGATAACGGATTCTTTTCTTCGGATAATCGATTTTTATTTTTTTTTCTCTATGGTATCTGGCTACATCTATTTTATTTGTCAGGGTAATAACCCAGCTACTTAAACTGTATAAAATAGAACAGCCGACCACTAAGAAATTTGTTGACATCTTTTAAATTTGGTAATAGGGAGTAAGACTAAACAACATTTTTCCATTATAAATCCCTGTGGAAAGAGATGTTCATCACCTTTGATTATTATTTTTTTAATGTTGTGTATTATTTCTAAAAATAGTTATATAATTCTCTTTTCATCTGTGAACTGTTCTGATTTGTTACTTTTCCATAGATTCTTTTTTTTTTTTTTTCTCTTTTCAATCTTCTTTATATCATTACACAAGGAACTTTCTGTGGTGGTTACGAAGGGGAGAGGAGGAAGTCTCCTCTCCAGATTTTGAAGGTAACACCTTCCAAAAAATCCTGTTCAATCTCTTTGCAACGTGTACTCCAGCATAGAATCATAGAATGTCAGAGGCTGGAAAAGACCTCGAAAGATCATCTAGTCCAACCCCCCTGCCAGATACATTTTTATCTGTGTTTTCCATGTGGGTGAGATCAACAGTCTCTTAAACCAGCTTTATGCTTGCCAAACTTGTAATCTATCAAAGACCTGTAGCCCTCAAAGGGACCACAATCCCTTAGAGCAAAGCAAGGTTAGCTAGTCCTCAATCAAGCTTATGTTCTTGGCAAATTCCTGCCATAGTTATTGTATTTTGGGGTGGGTTGTTTTTTTTATTCCTAAATTGTATGAGAACCCTGACACATCAGTCAGAAACTTTGTCCAACATCTAGATGCAACTACATAATCTACCACAGAAAATCTGAAAGAAGACTTTTGTTGTGCTATGTAGTCCTGTTGGGATCACTGTCATCTTGGTGGGTGGATTTAGACTAATTGTCCATGACTTGATGTCTGCTACCTTGCTAGGACTTTTGCCTATGAACCCATAAACCATGCTGGTTTTTCATTGTAACCAAATGCTTGCCCATTTCTCCCTATTCACTAGTGACTTGGTTTTGTGTTTTGAACAATTTCCTAACAACAAAATAATGTATGGACTTTCATGGGGGGGGGGACGGGGACGCAGGGACGGGGACACGAGAGAGAGAGAATGAATTTAAATTAACTATTTTCTTCCCCATATATGTAAAATTTGGATACACTGCATTCAGAGTGCTAGCTAGAAGGATTCTGGATCTGCAGTAAAGTTATCATTACCAGAGATCCCATCTGTATGCTGGGCAGCAGATCCACCAGCTTTTCTATAAAATCTATGGAATCTGGGGTAAGAGTCTGCATATCAACAAATTGCTTCATTTCTCTAATACTACCCTCCCAGGCACCTTGAATACTTGCAAAACTGTAGTTCCTTGGATGATGCAGCTTTCTAGTATGAGGCTGAAGAGTAGCAAGATGTTTACTGCTGCTATTTATTTCACAGACTCATAGGCAGGAGATGAACCTATAATTTTCTAATTTATTTCTTCATATTGTTTTCTTCCAATTTGTTCCAGCATTAAGTATGAACTTTAAAAACTATGTAAAAATTGGAGACTTTAAATGGAATATCTGATGAAGATTTAGTAAAAGGTTTTCTACAAGCTTGCCGAGCAAGGATGGCGATGTCAAATGACCTAAAGCTTGTGCGCTCAGAAGCTTATATTTCTTGTTTAACAATTTTGATTGGTCTACTGTATAAAGATCCAACCTCACCACAAATTTTGCTTCAGTGGTAGTTAGTAGTATAGTTACAGAATTTAAAATGCCTGAAGACAGGTCTGTCATTTTAGCAAGTACTGTTGTTTTAGGGCCTAAAATACAATAATAAAAAATACTTACTTAAACCACTTTGCAATTCTATAGATCTTTGCCTTTTCCCGATCCTGGACAAACATTTCAGAGTGGTCACCAGTAATGAAGGACCTTTGTCAGCAGGCGCCTAAGGCCGCTCTACAAGAGCCCCCATTCAAGTGCCTGGAACTGCTCATTTTCAAACGCACCGAGATCACATGGAGCCACGGAGCCCCAGTTCATCGCAAAGCCCTCCCCAGAATCACAAAACGTTTCTTTCAGGGGAGATCGGAGGCTACGGCTTTTCTCACGGGGGAGATCACGAGCTCCTGGGAACCCGTGCTGGCAAAGCTATGGTCCCTAGTGGGGGGGAAGAGAAGAGGGAGGAGGCGGTGGCGGGCTCGGACTCGGTCATAGGAAACCCTCCTGGCACTGCTGACGTGGTGCCAGGGCCGAGGCTCGTTTCGGAGGGGAGAAGAGTCGGGGGGAGAGGCTTAGCATTACTACGGCTGCGACGGCCAGCGCCCGCTTCTACTGCAGACTGCCTGCCTGCCTGCCTGCCTCTCTTCGCCTCCACCGCCGCCAGTCACGGCCCTGGCTCTCCCCTTCCACCCCTGGGCCTCGGGAAGCCGGAGGGCAGGGGGAACGCGGGGAGAGTCGTGAGAAGACAGGAAGGGGATGGCACGGGGAGACGGGCCGACAGCCGCTGGCCGCCTGCTTGGGGCACTATGCCTCTTCGCTGCCGCTTGCTTTCACCTGGTGCACGGGAGGGAAACTGGAGCAGACTGGACCCTGGAGAAGGTGGGTCACGTTTGCGCCTGTCAGGCTCTTCTTGCCTCTCTACTTGATTGCGGGGGAAGGCGGGGATCGGTGCCTGGGCTGGTGCTACATGCGCTCGCCCGCTGAGAAACCGGGCACAGCCTCGAGCGATTCTGCCTTGGGCGCGCGCGCAGGCGTCAGCCGCGGGTCACCGGCCCACGCTCGAGGCGGGAGCCCCGCGGCCGGGACCGCCTGCGGGCAGCGCCGGTGGTGATGGATAACATGGCTTCCCTCTCGCCCCGACCTAATGGCTGCAGAGAACAAGTCTTCTCAGGTTTGTCACGTTAGCGGTGCCTTTCACACCGCCTGCGAACGGGCAGCTGGCCGCAATAAGCTTTGTCAGGGGCTGTTAGTGAAGTAAAGGGGAAACCCAAACAAGGCAAGAGGGATAAAAATCCAAAATTGTATTCCGTACAGCACTGTATTTTACTCCAATTTTCAACGTGGTTACAGTCATTTCGAGGACGGTCTGACAAAACAGCTCTTCCAGCAGTGATCCACATTTATCTGGGAAAAACAAGTGGGGATGGCACTGATAACTACTGTACAATTGTTTCGGAAGGGTATAATATTCTAATATGTTGTAGAGCCGTACCATGTTTGGTTTTTTAATTCCAAGTGTTGTGCGAATTAATGAAAAAGGCAGTTTTGAGATAGCATTTAATGAAACAGCAATAAGCAGTGAACTCCGTATCACAGGGTGGAGTGGGTGACTGTCAGTTTCTTTGTGAAGAACTAAACCGCAAGGATCATGGGAGAGCATACAATGGCAAATGACATCCAGTTAAAGTGTTCAGGAATTTCCAATGGAAAATACACTGCTAGGGGCCATCCCTAAGTGTTTGTAGAAGAGCTGAAATCAAAGTTCAGCCAGAACCGAACTCCACTAATCCAGGGCCCCAACAGATCAGTTCAGGACAAACTAGGAAGGCGAAGCTTCTCTCATACCTTTCCACTTCCTTCTCCTTAGTGATTCCAATTCTCTTGAATTTTATTCACTCTCCCTTCACATAGCTGTTGGATTTTGGTTTGTTTTTGGGGTTTTTTTTAGTAAAAGAAAAATATTGTCATTCTGCTTTATTAATTGCACTTGCATATATATAGCTCATGTGTAGACTGCGTATCTGTAACGTAATACATCTATAGTACACATAATGTATCTATATGTACATATATGCGTATGTGAAGCTAAATCTTTAGTTGTACTAGTCGACATACAAGTGTATAACCCCAATGTTCCTTTTGTCATCCCCCCTGAGCCACGCCAATAGACTTAAGCTCATTCGGTTCCAACTAGTCAATCTACTTACCACCTAATCACAGAACCATAGAACGTGATTTCTGCTGCCCATGCAGACATGCCAACCAAGAACCACTTCCTCTTGCTCATCAAATTATTTTCCCTTGCCAACTTTTCGTCCTCCATAAAAGGATGTGTGAGCTCGAAGTTAAAAGTGGTACACCATACAGAGTTTTCCCTTCTCTCATTGAGGAGAAATCAGGTCCTAAACCTAAGAGTTTGTAGAAGCTAACTTCCATTGGCACCAAGGTGAAATATACCAAAATCAGCAGATAAGTATGTGCTATTTGTAGAAGCTGAAGTCTTGCAGGTTTATGCAGCTTAGTACAAGAAGTTTAGTGATACCTCTGTCATAAACACGTTGCTATGCCTCTCTGCTGTGGCCATGGAGAAAATAGGGGTTGACCAACAGTGTGAGGAATGAGTCATATACAGATCTCATTCTGCTTCTCTTTTATTTCATTACCACTTCTGTAATTCCTTTCACTTCCCAAATTTGAAGATATCTCCATTATTAGAAATGGGAGTTTGTTCCTCTCTTCTTGTGGTGCTTTGGGAGTTACCCACCCACCCCACCTCCCACTTTGTAAAAGCACCCAGACTAGACTCAGCTGGCTGGAAGTTAAGGAATGAAGCTACATTTACAGCTTAGCACAATGTACAAGCAGATATATACACTATATACAGGAATATTTAGAGAAATATACAAGTTAAAGGTAATACAGAAACACGACACCCCTCCCAGAAATCAGGGTCCCCAGAAGGGGCTCCCAACCACTCCACCTTCTTCCCACCCCTCTACCTTATCGCAGGATCTGCCTTACAGGCAAGGTGAGTTTGGAGGATTGGCCAGGGGGGTTAGAAGTACAGTGGTTAGTTAGGTTATTCAGCAGAGAGGCCAAGATCAAAACGACTAAAGAGCTCGAGACTCTCTGTGAGAGAGTGTCTTATCTGTGTTTGTGTTCTTGTTCTTATACATCTCAGCAAGCCTATGAGTGAAGTAGACATCACCATGTGTTTTCTTTTCACACCCTATATTTTTCTCCATTGAAATACTCCATTTAGCCTCAAACCAGCACACTTCTGAAGAGTTTTGATGTTTGTACTCTAATAATAATAATGACAATGATGATGTTTCTTTGCAAAATGATTCAATGACCCAAATTTCCCAGCATGAACATGGAAGCAAGACAATTCCACATTCTGAGTCTTTCACATGTTCAGCTGAAGGCATACTTTCAGAACTTCCTTAATTAAATTGTTCTCCTACTCTCTTCTGAAGTGCAGAGCTTTAGGTTTTCTCTGTCCTCTTGCACCCTGTTCCTCCTAAACAGAACAGCTGTCTGACTACATTTTCTCTTTGTCCGTGCCTTTTCTATGCTGGTATAAATTCTACCATATTAAATTTACAGTCTTTCAAAAGACAGTTAATGCATCTTCTGCAATAAAATTTCCAAACTTGTACAAGTTGTTCTTATCAGAGGAAATGCAATTTTTCATTAACCCATGTCTAAAATTGCCAACATTAAAAACGTTAACTGCACACCCTAAAATTTGGTGGCCTTATAGTCTTAAAATTCAGCTTTAACTATGTATTAAAATTGAAATTGTAGGACTCAGTGTCTTTGTGTCTCCTCTCTACTTAATTTCACTAGTAAACTGAAGTGGAATTAGAAAAAAGGTTCACACATTCGTCAATGGCTTGAAAAATACAGAAAGGTGTAAAATGAAATGTTTACAAGTGAAGCCTAGGGGGAAAAAAAGTGCTCGTCTGCTTTGCTCAGCACACACAGAAATTAAGTAGAAGGGAAGAAAAATTGTGAGGCAAACCCCATTTCTTAACATTATTCATCAGTCAGAGTTGTTAGGATAACAGGTCATTACACAAGACTGCAGAAGATCTGGGGGTCAATATAGTTTCTGGACAGGTAATGAATTGCAGCCTCCATTTCAGACAACTGTGAAATAATACACACGTGTGAGGGGGAGAAGAGGGAGAATGATTCTTTTAAATATTTTAAAATATCTACAGTGATGAAGTTAAAATGTTAGTCTGATGCAACAGCAGCCCAAAAACAAGTCAGCTGTTAAACAGTTTGAAGAAAGGAATAGAATAAAATAGCAAATACCATCATCCTACAGTGTAATCTGTGGAGCACTCATGTTCCAGTTTCCTATCCTTTCCTTGTCTCAGGAAGGATGAGGTAGACAATGGTGCACTGGAGCGCAACGAGTCTGATCAATCCTCTAAGGCAGTTCTGATCAAAGAACAAATAACCAGAGTGGGATGTTTCAGTAGCAGAAAGAGAGGAGTAGAAGCAGGTCTCTATGACAGAAGTAAGGAATGGATATGGTAAGAACATCCGATGACGATGCCTGAAACTGGAATCCATATAAACAGGAGTGGCTCAGAAAGTTCCTAAGGAATCAATTGCTAGGGACTGGATAGGTTCAAATCAGATGCCCAAAGAGGATCTCACCTCACATGCAGCTACTGCTCTAGAATAACACAAGGCTCTTACATGTCATAAAATCATAGAATGGTCTAGGGTAAAAGGAACCTCAAGCCATCCGCCCCCACCCCCCTGCCAAAGGCAGGGACCCCTCCCACTAGAACAGGTCGCTCAAGGGCTCATCCAGCCTAGCCTTGAACACCTCCAGGGAGGGACCATCTACAACCTCCCTGAGCAACCTTTCCCAGTGCTTCACCACACTCACTGCAAAGAACTTCCTCCTAACATCTAGTCTAAATCTCCCCTCTGCCAGTTTAAACCCATTGCCCCTTGTCCTGTCATTAGACCTTGTAAATAGTCCCACCCCAGCTCTCCTGTAGCCCCCCTTCAGATACTGGAAGGCTACTATAAGGTCTCCTCGAAGCCGTCTCTTCTCCAGGCTGAAGAGCCCCAACTCTCATAACCTGTCCTCATAGCAGAGTTGCTCTAACCCTCTGATCATCTTTGTGGCCCTCCTCTGGACTTGCTCCAACAGTTCCATGTCCTTCTTGTGTTGGGGGTTCCAGAACTGCACACAGTACTCCAGGTGGGGTGTCATGAGAGCAAAGGGGGAGAACCCCCTCCCTTGCCCTGTTGGCCACACTTCTCTTGATGCAACCTGTGCGTGTCAAAGACATACATTTGCCAGCCCCATGAGGATATATGTTTCAAGTATTCTAGGTCACCTGAAATAGCTCTAAATGTTCATGCTTAGCTACACAAAAGAAGGCACTTGGGTGGTAGGTAGCACTACCAGCCATTGTCACAGAAGACAAGCCGCCAATTCTGAGGTCAACCTGTGTGGTCTCAAAGCTGATGTATACCCCAACTAGCCCCAAATGAGCACTATGCTACATAGTTGTTTCAATACTACCACTGTGAACAGAGACCACAGTGACCCAGCTGCACTCTAGGACTGAGCTAGCTTATGCATTTCTCTGGAGTACTGCACCTCAGCTTTATGCTATGTCTACATTATAAATATTATTACTGCCATAAACAAAGGTTCTGGTGTTCATCTTAATGGAAACTTCCTTTGAAGATATCATGGTTGGAGGCATGACTGTATATTTGTAGAATTAGGATACCAAAAAAGAGGTTTAGAAACCAGTCACAGCTTGAGTTTTTACAGCTATCTGGTAGGTAATGATTTCTCCTGTTTTTAATAGTAGAAACTGAAGATACAGAAGCTACACAACTTAAGAATGTAAAACATTTTTGAAGGAAAACCTTTTTTTTTAAATTAATTTTTGTTGTCAGTATATTAAAGCAACACAATATAACCCAGTTACTGTAACTCTGAATAAAACTACAGTTAAAAAGGTCTGTAACAGTTACAATCATTTTTGCTTTTTCTGCCTTTACAGTATTCTCACCAACCAAGAATGTTACATTCTGACGATATTAAAGAAGTGGCAGCAAACACAGATGTTTCTGCAATGTGGGAAGATGATTTACGTCCTATCCTGATAGAAAGATACTCAGGATCACCAGGAAATTATTTTGTACGGCAGGTAAGATGACGCTTCCTGAAAACCTCTAAGAATATCTATTATTTCTATTCTAGTGCCCACTACAGGGGTAGACACATTCATTCGATAAGGTGAACTCTGCCATTGTTCAAGTCTAGACTGCCTAGAACCTCCATGACACAGCTTGCACTTCAGCTGATATTATTTCCCAGGACTAATGAAAAAAAAAAAAACAAAACGCAATCTGCTTTTAAGTGTAAGTCTTAAATTAAAAGCTTGCCTCAGACTTGGTACTCAAAGTACCACATAACCATTGTCCTTTCCCTCATAGGAGCAGGTTTTTGGTCACTGATTCAAAGCCCTGGCAACCCTCCCATAGTTGGAGATGAAAAAAATTACACCTTCATGCCGATTTTCCGGAGAGGTCACGTGCCACTACATTTCCTTTTAGTACTGCTTCAGATGGGAGTATCAACACAAGGGGATCAGAGGGGCTCAAACAGGCAGGCAAATAAAATGGTCAGCAGCACAAAGTGCAGCACTAGGCCAAGTATCACAGCAGCTCCACTGGCACATGCACGGCAGTGTGTTAATGCTGGGCTAACGTACCCAGTTTGCGCCTGGACCCAAGCCAGCGAAACCTTGAGCACATTGTATCTGAGCCACAAGGAGTTACCACGTGCCTGAGCTGCTGCCCTGTCAGCACCTCTGCTCAGCATTCACAGCCTGGGTATCTTCAGGACTGTATGTCGTGCACTCTGGATTACATCAGCCAAGCAGGAGACTAAAACAACAGCAGAGCTGAGTTTACGAGAAGACATTTGCAATACCCCATTAGTCTTCGTCTTCCCTTCAGGTAGTAACAGCTCCGAGATAGCCCTAACAACTGCAATAAGTTTATTTGCCACTCTGCAATTGGTAGGTGGGGGAAATTCAGCTTTTTACACGTCATGTGTGCATACACACTTGTGACTGTAGATTTTGTGGTTTCTTTAGTGACACGCTGGAAGACAGCCAAATGAAAGGGGAAAAAGTAGGAGAAACAAAAAAAAACACCCAACTGAGCTTAGGCTAGAAAAAACACAAATCATGTTCAAAATAGGATCATCCTGTTACAAGGTAACAGCATGTGCTAAAGTAGGCCCCCATAAATGAAGGAAGCAAAAAAAAAAAGAGTTATCCATTGTTAATGCACAAAGGAGCTTCCAATGGATGACAGTTCTTTAAGACACAGAAGAGACACCAGACTCCTTTAGGGGAGAAGGTTAGTGCACTCACAGCTAGTGCACAGTGGGAACTCCATCCAGGCTTACATATATTCCCCTTAATCTATAACAGACATCCTTCACTCTGCCTACAGATAGTGGGTAGACCATAAAATGGCATAAAAGCTTTCAGAGGGTGACCGCAAACAAAATGGCAGTTTGTTCTAGCGCTAATGTTTACAGCAGTATTCCCACTGATTTCACTAAAATCAGGACAAGTCTTCAAAATCTGTTTTCTTTTTTCCCCTTAGGGGCTTTTCTTGATGTTTATTTAAAGGAGAGGAATCTGCCTCGAAGCAGTACTCTAGGGACCTACAAAAATAAGTTGCTCAACAGAGATGGCTTTCCAATGAAAGTTAGCCAGAACTGTGTACTAAGTGTAACTGGGATTGTTAGAGGTATGCTTTTTAGGTAGGAAGATAGCTAAAATAAGTTGTCTCTTACAGATTTACTGTTTTAATTTTTTGCTTTACGTGAGTTGAACTTATAGGATTTAATTTTTATTAACATTTGTCCGAGTTGTTTGTTTAATTTACAGGAATCAGGCTCTTACAGCTTTATAAATGACTTCTATCACTTGCAAGACAGATTTCTCATAGAACCTACAAAAAACTCCAATGAAACAAAACACCAAACCCCACAACAGGAAAAAAAAAGAACCCAAATCCCCACAACAAACAGAAAACCCTAGCATTTTTAATACTGCCATGGCATCTGTTTTTGGCAGTCATCAAAATAGCCACATTGAGTTCTCTGCAGCCAGTTCTGACATCTAATTTAATGACACAATTAAGTTTAGATTTGAAGAGATAAACATATCTGTCCTTCTTACATCTGAAAAACCACTGGATTAGAAACTTTAAAAATCAAGATGGTAGTGTGCCGTATTATTGGGCAGTCATTCAAAGCACCTTCAGACTCCAAAGAAAAGAAACAAAAGGGAAAAATGAAAAGTGAGCCAATCAAAGGCTAGGGTATCAAAAATGTTGCTTGTTCTATGTTGTTGTGGGTTTTGTTATAAATTTTATCTTTTAAGAATACCATAAATTTACAGAAATAATCTTAAGTGCCACTATTAATTAGCTAATAACAATTTGTCTGTGATATCTTTCTGAAGCAAGCCATATTAATCTGATGTTTTGGTTTTTGGTGGGGTTTTTTGTTAGTTTGTTTTTTTTAATTGCAGCATATCAAGCACCGTCTTCAAAGGTTACAGGCTGGTTGGAAAATTGAAGAAGACACATTTCAAATATACACACCATATGGGTATCAGACATTTTCAAATGTTATCAGCACTCTTGATCCCTCTGCAAAACGTCATCTAGTACTCGCTTGCCACTACGACTCGAAATTCTTTGGACAATGGCAGGAGAGAGCATTTGTGGGAGCAACTGATTCTGCTGTGCCCTGTGCTATGATATTGGAGCTGGCACGTGCCCTGGATAACAAGTTTCAGTTAATCAAGGTAGTTTGCTTGGTTTGTCCTCATTTATTTTTGCAACAGCAGTAGGTCTTAGGGTGCTTCCATGTTCTCTCCAACAGCCTCCATGCCTGATCCTCTCATTGCTGTGCCTGCAGTGAAACTCCCATTGACTTAAAAAAAACCAAAACAGAGATGTATACCTGCTACTTTAGCATGCATTATCACATTAAAACTCATGCAAATGGCTATCTAAAAATTACTTAAATAAAAGTATATACATGAATACTGCACATTTCACAGATTGCATTGTACTCCTACTTTCTACCTAGAAGGCACGAAACCCTATTCAAAAGCTCCATCATACCCAGTAACCTCTGGGGTTACTGACAAGTATTTGTTCCTTTCTAAATCTGCATTTTAAAAATCTCAGTTGTATTCCTTTTTGGAAAATGGTTAAATTAATTGTCATACAGGAGAGTTACACTCATGTTCCTCCATCCTATAATGATTTCAAGCTTACTTTCTTGTTTTCCTTTATCAATTTGAATAGTTTAATTATGAATCAAGTGATGGCTGAGTACAGGAAACAAGTCAAGTAGACTATTACCACTGTGTTACCTTTGCTGTGAAAACCTGTTTCAAAGTGCATTGCCAGACACAAAAATCTGTTGATCCTAGAAGCTCCAAAAGCTTGTAGGATGACAGATTCATGAGTGCCATCTACTGGCTCAATATTTACAGAAGAATACTTCTCTTACTCTCAGAGCTTTCCATAGAAAAACGTCTCTAAAATGATTAAAACCAAGTGTTGGGAATACATTCAGCTTAAGTATTACTTGAGAGCAGTTGTTTCCAGAAACCCATTTGGTGCTTTCTGACTTTAGAATATTTAAGATTAGGCAGTTAGGAATATGTGAATGTTTTCATCACAAAGCAAAGCACTCCTATAATACATATCCTTTCATTTAAAAGCTTTGTTTAGAATAAATTTGCCTGATGGTTATGTATGGAACAACCTTACACACTCAAAGAATGAAAATTTTCACAAGTAATACATTAGTAAAAAGACACTTGAAGATACATCTGCTTAATACATTAGCAATGACCTTTTTACTCTGCTTATAGTAGAGTAACAGACTTTGCTGTATTTTCAGCCAAATCTATTTATGCTTTGACCTGAAGCTATTATTTTTTTCTTGCTCTTTCTCCAGTTATATAGAGTAAGTTTAAAATTAAGGAGCAAAACCATCTCCCTGTTACTCACACCTGCAAATGTGTTAAAGAGTAATAACAATAAATGCTTTTTTCTAAAATGAAAATAGCATCAACTGTTTCTTCCAGAATGTATTGGAAGTGACTGCTATAAGAGAGCTCTGTCCTGTGCAAAGGATAAAGGGCAGGAAAGTATTGCCATTAGAGAAATCCATATGTGACTGTAAGCATAATTGATATAATCCTGCCAATGTGAGCAACATTTTTATAGAAGTTTTCCATTACTGTTTATATTGGATTTACTTCAGCTACTTGGGAGCTGTAATCCATACAGGACATGACTGTTGCCAGTGACTCCACCTTTTTAACCAGATCATGCAATTTCACTTGAAGGAGCATTAATTCATAAAGGAGTTAAAATATTTATAGCAACTGCCAAGCCTACAGTTCCCCGAACTGCTCATACAGCAGAACTAAACTGGATTTAGCCTTGTAAATTATTGGGAGAAATCACCGCTGCAAACAAAGCTTCAGTCAATGAAGAGGGAGAGGAAAAAAAGCTCCTTCTACACGGGGAAGAAATTTCACACAGATGTCTCCTTTGTGACCTTAAATACATTAATCTTATATATTCTTCAGGGTTTTTTGGTTGTTGAAAGGGAAAAGTGTATCTACTCCACTTTCTGTGCTTTGATTTTAAGGTAAAGTTGCCCTGATGGTTGTAAGTGCCCCTGAAGGAAAAGAAATGGTCATTCTTCTCACAAATGACTCTTCTTTGTCCCTCAAAGAATCACTTTGTTTACAAATTCATCTCCATTTACATAATTTACCTCTACTGATGTGCAGCTGTAGCAGAGCTGTTACTCCTTTGTGGCACTATGAAGTAATAATATTAGCATTCACAGGTGTTGTTGCTGATATGTTTCCTCGTTATTCCAGATAGGTCTGCAAAACCAGGTAGCACAAATATCTCAACATACTCAGTTGATATCTACTGAAGTCATAAATTTGACTTCTAGCCAGAAGCAAAATGATAACAGACTGGAGAACA